>JALPQI010018532.1:0-32787 GCA_025490895.1 Thaumatotibia leucotreta
TTTTTTTAAATTATAATTGAAGAACAATGATTATTGATTGAATGATTATTTTTACAATATTCGAAATTCCAATTTTAGAGTTTACGATTTTTTTCGATGCCTACTCATTTATGATTAAAGTAAAGGATATCACGTAATTTGTACTTAAAAATAACGGAAATATCTTCAATTACTAGTACCTATAAAATAAAATAGTTTTATAAACGAATGATGTTCATAGCATCTCAATAAAAAACTGTCTTAAAAACCGGTATCATGGTCATTGGAGTAAGGCTCGACACGTCTAAGTAAAACAAAATAATAAAAATATCTAAAATATTTACTAAAACAAATTTACACCGCCTAAAGCGTCATTGAAATATCCCTCAAAATGGTGTAAGTTTTAGTGAAATCGCATGAATAGAAACGGAGCAACTAAAAACTTTCGGAACAGCCCTCGTATAATAATATTTAATTTATGCAAATAATGGATTCTGAGGAAATCTTAATCAGGTATGTATGAACGTACTGTTTATTTTCACATTTAATTTTAATTTTTTAGGCTGGCAATAGAAAGTTCTTAAATTGACAAGTGCAACTTTGTTTCCTCCTAGCAGGGAAGAAAAGGTCCGAAGTCCGAATACCCATTCGGTTCAGTGTGAAAAATAATATTGATTTAGACATAAATGTAGTTGCTGTCTCCTTTATTTTAAGCTCAGAGGCTTTTAAGGCCGATTACAAGTACATTTGCTTTTTTTCCCGTTTTCAGAAAATCAAAAAGCACTTGAGACGACACGGTGAATTGATTTATTTACAGATTCAGATATACGTCACTGCCTCGTTTGATTTTACTTTCGATTTATGCACATTTGGACCTATTGTAGAATTTCTAGACGTCAATAAATTTAAGGTTGAATGTTATGTAATGCTGACAAATGATTTTTGCCTATTTGCCACGCCAACGCTAGCCTAATTCGAAACAAAGTCCTACAAATCTGCGAAAGCCTCACTCTTGGCGGTACAATTAGTAATCGGCTTACCTTCTTTGCGCTCAAGCTGCCCTATTTAAAGTTCACGCTCCATCCTACTAACGTGAGGTGTTGAGACATTTACAAGGCGTGACATAATGCAGTAAGAATATGTTTTCGCATATCAGTTTTCGCATATTTGTCAGATCGAAACTTCGAAGAGCCATCGGTACTGAAAAACGTCGAACGATACACGGGTGAAAAGGAAATTCGTTACTCGCTTCGTTTGGTCGTATTTTAATATACCGCCACTCGTTTCGAACTTTTTTTCGCACTTTTGTCGTAATTAAGTATATTGATATGTATTTTTCCTAACTAGTGCGCAAAAGTAAACTTTGCGTGCGTTAATTTATCTTTCGACACACATGTAAAAACTTCTTTTTAACTCGGGTGATTGTCGCCCTCGTGTCACTCGGGCTCCAACTTTCACCCTCGTCGAAAAAAAATTTTTTTGCACTTGCATCGAAATGTACTATTATTTCATTGACTGACTTGAGGTTTAGCTAAATTCCGTGTTTGAGTGTTTAATGCATATATTATGTACGTAATTTGAATATACCACCCCATGTTCACAGTTTACTTACCCTATATCCATCCTAGCCAGCTAAAATAGCAAAGTTCGCATACAACCAGTCTTCGCGTTAATGCAGCTCTCTAGTTATAGTAACAGCCCGGCGTCGCTGAAATTGCTTTATTATTGTGTTAGTTGCGGCTGCAGTGACCGCACTCCGTCCGCTACGCTAGAATTATGGCCGCTGATGTGTTCTCAAACTGAGAATTTACTTCGATGCAAACTACTCTGGAGTGGGTTGTTTTGGATTCTATTACTATTACAGCAACACATATTACTGCTACTTAAATTGAGGCAATTTATTAGGTATAATTCATATATTTCTTTAAATATTACCTCCAGCAATATCCTAAACTATTAACTGCAGTGAGAAATTAATTATCAAATAGACCTCACAAAAATAAGATAAACATCATTGAAATAGAATAAGTAGCTGAAACGATACAACATACTTTACAATTCCTTTTAGGCGCTCCTGAAAAACCGTCATTTGGCGGTTACATTAATTCATATTACAACTGACGTAATTAGCTATAATTATAGCTGCATTCGCCTCATAGTTGCATTTGCCTCATAGTTGCATTTGCCTCAGTCAACCTTACTTATTTTTAGTTGTTCTTTGTTCTATGATACGTGATTTAGTAAATTGTTCAGTCTTCCTTTAATCCAAACACTTTCAATCACGATACTACTTATAGCATGTCTATTTCATACATAAACTTTCAGACACATCTGTAAAAGCCTGAACGTGCTCAGTATGTTGAATAAATCATTGATATTGATTCTTTTCTTTTGTTTTCAGGTATTTGCGCGGTTCAAAGTTGCTTGGGTTTGGTTCCTATCCCTAATGTTCAGTTCAGTCTGCTCTGCTGGAGGCACTGCTACAATTATTTATTGAAGTGAAAGTATGCATTACATCTTCTTCATGACATAATTAACAATGAAAGGTCCACTATATATTTCTACCGTGAAAAGTACCTATGCCATTTTTTGTGGAACCAATGATTTTTTTACCAGTTACACTATTATGTATGTAAATTATAAATATTGTCTCTTTATATAAAATATTGTGGCCATCTTTGGGGGAGATCTATTTTCAGCAGGGAACGTCTTTCGGCTGATATGATGATGATGTCCAGTAATTAATTAATTTTTCTCAAACATGCAATGAAATGTTGTAGTTACGTGCCTAAAAAGTGGCCGGGAAGTACCTCGTTGCCGGCCTAGGCCGGCAAGTACCTCTTTTTTAATTTTCATTTGACATAGGGTTGTGATGTGACCTGGCATCTTGGCTTTTAGCCAATAATTATCTGTAAGTAATATTAGTATAAAAAAAAATATTGGCAAATTTTTGCAGTTATAATTAGGTATTTAGATTATATCATTTAAAATAAATGTACAATAACTACTCAAAATAATATTTAAAAAGCAGTATTATACGGCGCGATCCGTCGGCCCCGATCACTGCATGCGATTAATTGGACCCAACCGACCGCGTCGTCTAATACCGCTTTTTTAAATTAAAAATTTGCAACTTTTAAACAGGTCAATCTTAAAAAAAATGAGGTTTCGGTGTCGTATTTGACTTTTGTTGTGTTTCAAAGACTTAGTTATGTAGTTGACTTATAATTTCTTAGAAAGAAGATACATTTTTTTGTTTCATTTCATTGCATGTTTGAGAAAAGCATTATACATACCTCGGCCATGAAGTGACGGGTTGCCGTCCGAATACTATCCGGCCTCGCTTCGCTCGGCCGTCTATATATATATTCGCCCGGCAACCAGTCACTTCCCGGCCTCGGTAGTAATGTACTATTATACACAAACTTGAATGAAATCAAATGCATTAATATCATCATCAGCCAAATCAGCAGTTCTCAAAAGGTTTGTTCACAAGAAATTAAATGGCTGTTTTTTGCTGTTTTGTTACCAATTGTTTACTACTTTTGTTTCTTATTTTGTATAATTAACAAAACCAAATACAAACCTTAATTGTAAATAAACAATCAATAATTTGTATGTTAAAAAAAGTCTGTAACAAAATAGGAAAACTGTAACTCGCGCATTTAGCGCTGATAATTGTGTACAAACTTTTTAGAAATGCTCATTATCTCTGGCCGCTGCTGGACATAAGCCTCTCCTCTCTCTGGCGTATTAGGATTAGGAGTTAGGAGGTAAATGGACACAATCGCCAATTAATAATCTTGATAATTTCGATTAACATTGAATTTCTCAGACACATTCATTATACGCAATGCCAATGACACTACGTTCCCACGCTCTTATTAAACTTACCTAATCTGGTTTTCTTGCTGTGTTCAGACAGGACATTCTTAGATAAAGATACATACATGGTGCTTGCTTGTTTTCTCAGTGTGATTGTGGAATGAAAGTTCAATATACTAGGCATTGTTATGTTATGTTTTTACCTGTGCTTGTAATTGGTAAGTATAATCATAATTAGCTTTCGGGAATAGGCTTTGTAAACCCTTATAAGGTTCCAATCAAACAGATATGCTACGTGACTTAAATACACTCCAATTTTTATAATGTCCTTGTGAACACATCTATGTCACAAAAAGCATACTTCCCTTGACAGGCATAGTTCATTAATTGACCACATACTTTAGATTAATGGGGTGACGTCACGATGGTATTATATAAAACTATGCTACTTAAACTAAACTGTGCAATCATTCAAGAGACATCTTCAAATTAGTACATCGATTTTCATTGCCATTGTCTTACTCTTATTTAACATGTTATTAATATTGTTTCCGTTACAAACCACTCAATTCTAAACTATTTGATAGGACAGGAAATGTAATTGTTTCCGAATTTGCGAACAATTTTTATCATCGATTTGCCTTCCACACACACGAACTTTCCCGAACGTTGATCGAATTACCAATAAAGGAAAGTAACGTTCAAGCGGCTGCGGCAAGTAGCACATAAATATTTACAATAATATTAGGTACGAAAAGTGAACCATATCCTGAGGAGCCTAAATTCGAATTTCATTTAATTTAAACTGTTGAAACGCCATGCTAGGTCCGGCTAATCGATGAAAGCCTAATAAAAGACAACGGAGACAGCATGCGCAAGCTCTTATCCCGATCGATCTAAATTTTAGAATAAAATAAGTTTCTTAAGAATTAAATATACCAGCAACGATTGCTGCTCTGCATGCAGGCTTTAGCGGCATCGGCACTGGTTCTGTACATACAATCAAACCTCCCTTGATCATCATTCATCATATCGAATAGTTTGCTTGCGAATCATATCATAAGATCATAACAGTTTAATAATGTGGTTAGATTTCGCCTGACTGTGGTTCGACTGTTGTTATGTAGTTTGACGCAGATACACATACAAAGCAAAGGCGGTATAAAACTTTGTGGCTTATCGTATCGTGAATAGTTTTTAAGTCATACTATTTATATTGAAAGTATTGAAATTTATCATATATATATATATATGTATATACAGGGTGTCCCACGGCGATGCCACATGGAGGGAAAGTACTTTAAATATCATAGATAGCGTATTTTGCTGAAAGAAGACTTTATTTTATTTTTAAAATGTAGTAATTCTGCATTCAAAGTTTTTCAAAAAAATACTTGCTTCACCCGGAAATCGAACCGACTACAATTTTTTTTCTAATTTTGAACCAAACTTTTTTGGTTATTCTTTTAGTTTTAGATACTATGTTTCTTAAAGAAAATTGTTATTTTTTACCCATTCTTTCGAATGACAGAATAAAATTACGAAAAAATTTTTTTTTGTTTTAAAGTAGGTTCGATGCCTAGAAAAAGCAAAATTTTTTTTGGGTTTTTTTTAATGCATTATTATTCAATTTTCAAAATAAAATAAAGTCTTCTTTCAGCAAAATACGCTATCTATGATATTTAAGGTACTTTCCCTCCATGTGGCATCGCCGTGGGACGCCCTGTATATATATATATATATACAGGGTGGTCCAAACCTTGACGTCAAAAAATTTTTTTTAGATTCCTCACGTCATGAGCTATCAAAATATACCCCATGTATGTTAGCCGATTTTTTGTAGTTTTCGAGTTATGAATTTTTGAAAAAATTTTTTTGTGAAATTTTGGAATGAAGAAATTTATTAATAAAAAAAAACTGTTAGGTTTTTTAACTAGTTTCTTTTTGTAAAAGTATTACTGCAAATAAAGCATTTACTGACAAAAAAATTAGCGTCCTCACTTTGATACAAGTAGGATAAAAAAATACAAAATTCAAAATTTTACGCTAAAAACGTATCAAAATAGCATTAATGTACGTAAATAAAAAAAATAAAACATATCCCAAGGATTTTTGGTAATGTAAAGACTGCCCTAGACCTTAAACCTTCGTAAAAGCAAAAAAAAAGTGATACTTAATAATGAGGATTTTTCGGAGTAGTCGGTCAAATAAAATTAAAAAAAACTTCAAAATTTTTAATTTAAAAATAAAGTGAAATTTCGTCTCTTTTGTTGTTCTTATCAATAAACAAAGACAGAAAATACCACGAAAACTCAATTTGTGTAGTTATTCAAGTCATTTTTTACTACTTTAAAATTTTAAGCTTTTTTAAGTTTATTTGACCGACTACTCCGAAAACTCCTCATTATTAAGTATCACATTTTTTTTGCTTTTACGAATGTTTAAGGTCTAGGGCAGTCTTTACATTACCAAAAATCCTTGGGATATGTTTTATTTTTTTTATTTACGTACATTAATGATATTTTGATGCATTTTTAACGTAAAATTTTGAATTTGGTATTTTTTATCCTACTTGTATCAAAGTGAGGACACTAATTTTTTTGTCAGTAAATGCTTTATTTGAAGTAATACCCTTACAAAAAGAAAATATTAAAAAACCCAATAGTTTTTTTTTTTACAATCAATTTCTTCATTCCAGAATTTCTCAAAAAAAAAATTTTCAAAAATTCATTACTCGAAAACTACAAAAAATCGGCTACCTTACATGGGGTATATTCTGATAGCCCATGACGTAGGGAACCTAAAAAAAATTTTTTGACGCCAAGGTTTGGACCACCCTGTATATATATATATATATATTATTATAATCTTGACGTTTCGCAGGTCGCAGACGTTGAAGTTTGTCTGCGACCATTATATGCGATATGCAACATAATTTTACATTAATGACGGGAAACAATGCCATTAATGAATGTACAAAAAATCCAAATTTCTAGATTAAATCTTCACTAAATATTTCGATATAACTACTGTATTTGATTACTTGTCTATTAGTACGGTAAAATCGTACATTAAACTCGCAAAACGTGTAGTAAAGCTGCATTTTTGGTATGTTATTTAGACACCATACCATAGGGCAGTATAAAACCACATTTTGCAAGCAAAAAAAAGTTGTGCTAGCTGCGTTATACGTGAAAAACTGTGAAATTTACTGTCTATTTTTAGTTTCTGATTTTTATAAAAAAAGCCTTACGTTTTTTGACAATAAGTATCAGGTAACGTTTAAAGATGAATGAATTTGTAACAAGATGAGATAACATGCATTATCGTAGGTCTTATAGTTTCAGAGATTCGAGACTTTAAATAGTACCCTGTTTTGTAAACTAGACAAAATGTTGAGTTTTGCTAACGTTTTTGGTTTAATATCGCCTTACCTAATTATGCTACGAAAAACATGAAATAATTATCTTATAGCGCAATTAATATTCTTTCATTTAAGGGTAAAATCAGGTCAGTAAACTTTGTAATTGAAACTAAAAACGCGAAATTCAAAAAGCAGGAGGTCCGCTATCTAAGTTTTTCATACAAATCGGAAGTCGTGTTGCAAAGCTGCAATTTTAGTATATTATATAGGCCCTTTAAGGTCATACAAAAATGCATATTACAAGAAAAACAAAAAAGGAATTTCTGCATAGGACGAAAAAAACTGAAAAAATATTGGACTTCTTTTACTTTTTGACGTTTAATTAAAAAACTATTATCTTTTTGGTACTAATTGCTACAAAACTTAGAAAGAATATAAAATTTGAAAGGATTTGAGCTACCTTGCATTACCCTAAATTATATAGATTTAGAGATACGACATTTCAAAATGTGCCCTTCATTAAGTTAAGAAAATAAATGCATGTTTTGAAGCCTCGGATACCCCCAACTATAAGACTTACAGTAATTGTTATCAGCTCAATTTGTTCCAAATTTAATGTAGTTATTATCTACAATTACTTTTTTTTCTTAGCGCGAACGTTTTGCCAATATTTAGTGAATAGCTTTAACGTAACCTAAAATTTGTTTATGTTTTGATAAAAGGGCACTTTATGAAATGTCGTATCTTAATATATATATAACTTATACGGTGATGCAACGTAGCTCAAATCCTTTCAAATTTAATGTTCTTTCTTAGTTTTATAGCAATCAGTATCAAAAAGATAATAGATTTTTAGTTAAACGTCAAAAACTAAAAAAAGTGCGATTTTTTTTCCGTTTTTTACGTCCTATGCCCAAATTATTTTTTTGTTTTTCTTTTAATATACATTTTCGTATATATCTATAAGGCCTATATAATATACCAAAATTGCAGCTTTGCAACTCGACTTGCGATTTGTATGAAAAACTTAGATAGCGGGCCTCCTGCCTTTGGAATTTCGGGTTTATACTTTCAACTACAAAGTTCACTGACCTAATTTTACCCTTAAATTAAAGAATATTAAGTGCGCTATAAGGTCATTATTGCATGTTTTTCGTAGCATAATTAGGTGAGGCGATATTAAGTCGAAAACGTTAGCAAAACACAAAATTTTATCTAGTTTACAAAAGGGGTACTTTTTAAAGTCTCGAATCTCTGAAACCATAAGACCTACGGTAATGCATGTTAGCTCAAATTGTTGGAAATTTATTAGTCTTTAAACTTTTATTTACATATGATATCAAAAAACGTAAGGTTTTTAAATAAAAATCAGAAACTAAAAAATGGCCGAAAATTTCGCAGTTTTTCACGTAGTACCCAGATAGCACAACTTTTTTTTGCTTGCAAAATATGGTTTTATACTGTCCTATGGTGTCTAAACAACATACCAAAAATGCAGCGATACTACTTGATTTGCGAGTTTAGGGTAAAATTATGTACGATTTGACCGTACTATATGTTAATTAACATTAATATCGTAATTCGAACCCGTAAGTAATTCTAACCGTCGCGTTGACCGCATTGGTTCACCGTTACTCGTCACACTAGTCAGTCTCTTGGTGATACTCGTCCAGTTTGATCAAAATTTGCATTTAATACATTTATTGTTAGGTCAAGGATTAAGACAATAGCGTTACATAAAGATTTCCACGTATATTATATTATAGGTATATTGTTTCACCTTAGGTAACCATACTTCATTGGTGTGAATTAATTAAATACGTCAGTTATTTATAAAACTAGTATATATTTATCGCGTTTTTCCTACAATGTAAAATAACTAATAAAAGTTTGCATTTAGGTAAGAAGTGGAAGAAAATATCTGCAACATATTTCGTTATTACTATTAGCAATTAGCAATAATTGTAATACATTAGAATCCTTGTTGTTCAGTTCCATTCCATCACCCCTTTCGTTGGGTTCCCGGTGTATTTTAGATAATGTAAACCGCAGTAAAAGATCAGAAGGGTGAGATATATGTAGTTTAATAGTATACAATATTGGCCCTTTTTCATGTATTAAAGCTCATAGGTCACATCAAAAACTCATGGCAAAAAATATTAACAAATTGTAGTTTAAAGTTGAAATGGAACACAGATGCCGTACGGCTGTTTATCGTTTTATTAGGGAATTCTAATCAAAACTTTCCCCTAGAAACCTCCCACACACAGTCAATAAACAGGAGCCGCACGCGCCGTATACATTCCTGACGTTTATAGCTCCATCTACAAACAATACGTGACTTCAGTTCAGTACCTTCTACATTATTTTTGGGAGTAAAGTAAAAACGACTAGTGAAAGTAGGTCTTACTCGGGGAAATTTATTTTATTGGTTTACCCGTATACCTATGTATAGGTACTATGTAATATGAACTAAAACTGGTTACCACCTTTAATGACCTGGCCAAAATCGTATCGTAGTTGCAAGTCAAAATATTACACTTAAGAGACATCTACATTGTATGAATGTTGCCTGACAGATAGGTTCACGGAACGTAGTACTTTGCTTCAATTTTCATAAGGACTACACATGTTCTTTCCGTGGACCTTTCGACCATACTTTGTCAGTCTCTCGTCTCACAAGGAGCTACGTGTATTATACTGTTGACATTTATGTACTTTCTAAAAACCGTTACTTTTCTTGAGTAAAAAAATGGCTGTCGCAGTCAATGTCGTGGGAAGGTCTCCGTGACTTATTGCGACTATTGATCGGCTTAAAACTGATTGCTTGCAAACGATATACCAGTCCAATTCTAAATTACAATTCTGGTTTCCATAACATCGCGCCGATCACGAGGTGAAAGATGATCATTGATCAGAAATAATAATCAGTTTGAAATAAATCTACAATAACGAATTATATCGCGTATAATAATTAATGTAATTACTAATTAATGATTATCCATGTCACTCGTAAATCACTAACAATTTAAAGTGTGCGAAACGTAGGGATGTACCTAATTAAATTAATTAATATACGCATATAATCCTTTACTATAGTTTTATTTCATGAATAACTATCACGGTAACCAAAGAAAATATTTAAAAAATATAGTCACTTTTTATTACTGAGGACCAAAATTTTCCTCGTTAATGAATGGAAAGAAAGAGAGCAAGCGGGATATTTAAAAAAATGATATTCGAGCCCTGACGTTTCAATCATCGATGTTTCTTTCATCGAAGAGAAGCAGATTTACAATCTGTAGGATTTTGGCCATAACAATTGAATTTAGGAATGTGGAAACTTCCATAAAAGTACGTTTTCAGCTTATAATATTTTTCACAAAATTATGTGATATTTGAGTTGAATTGCGAGAACTTTCATACCACGCCATTTTCATGTTTAATGCCATGAGCCCCTTGATACTTACAGGCAAAGAACACATCTCCTTACCCGTCATTGTCTTTTGCCTATTCTTTCGAGGAAAGTGATTAGAAAGTGTTCCCACCGTTATCTGAAAACACAAAGACTGCCAATTTGTCAATCTCACTTCGAAGTTTAATGAGACAAATCGGGAATCTATTGCTTTAATATTTCGCAATGATAAGACAGTTTAACCGACTATTAGTATATTCCGTTTTTATTGTGTCTTTTAAGTAACGTCTTTCACGACATGTCTATGTGATTTTTAATTTCCATTTTGTATATAAATTCAATGATCTTTTCAAGTTCTCAGATTATCGTGTCTGGAAAATTGCCTCATCGACGAAAAAATGATTTTTTAGCTAATACAGCCACGGAACTTAAAACAAATTTTGCATTTTTTCGATATGTGCTGACAAGAGTAAGATTGTCTCTACTTCTCTAGGAAGGAATTAATTAACGGGACTGTGCAAAAAAATAATCGCGAGAGGTATATATATAATTATTTGGATATTTATCAAAATTTATACCCTATTTGAAGTTATACAATATCGTTTGAGTTGTTTTAAAGTATTTTATTGATTTTAAATACATTACAAATACATTTTTTTATCAAATATTTGTCTAGTCTTAATAATACGTAAAGTGTTTTAATTTATACCACTGGCAATGATGAGGAAGTCTTAAGCCTCTGGTTCGTAGACTTCGTAGTTATAACTACGAAGTAGTACTAATAACCACTTTTTTCAGAAGAAAACAATTTAAAATGTATAATATTGCTTTGCCCCGCTAGACGCGAAATGTAATCAAATATAACCAAGATACGTATTGTCACTTTAATTCAGCCGACAAATATAAATACTTGGCATAATTATTTAGGTATTTGAATAAAGTACATGTATATGACAAGATAGATAGTGAGGTGACTGATGCTGCACCACAGCATACAGCAGTTGACAGGAAGCAAAAAGCTGAGCGGGGTCAATGTACCGGGGCGTAGTGCGAGGAGTATTGTTGATAAATATCTATATTCACTCAGCTATGATTTTTACGATAGACTCTACTCTACTATGACACGTAGCCACAGCTACACGAAGAATGTCAGTCGATAAACAACCGTGTATATCGTGAGTACTGAATACTGAAGTATTGATTATGAGTATACCTCTAACCGTCCACATGCACCCTTTGTTTATTTGAAGTGTAGCAGGACTGGCAGAAAAGCGGGTTTACATATGTTTTGAGTACGAACATTATGTGCTTACAATGTAGAATCCTTTTTTCCCATTGGATTAAAAAAAAGAGGATTACTCTTGAATTAACACTGCCATATATGTAATCAAATTAACGGCCAACCTGAACTAATGATTTATGTGAATGGTTTCTAATATCACTACAACATTATCATTACAACATTTTTGATAAGTTCATTTAATTTTTTTTTTTTAATGACTACAACTATGATGCAATTAACAAAATCTGAGAGGGCGTTAAAAAGGTCAAATTAATTGAACACGTAATTGTACTTCGTTTACGTCATATTGTTATATTAGAAAACAATAGTCCTGAAATTTAAAATTAGTCTATCGATAAGAGTTGTTCAGTTCAACACTACGGTCCCGCGCGTGATGCCGCATCGTGCGATCTGCACTATCCATCTTAAGTATGAACACGCATGTTCACGCGTCTGTGCGCAGGTAGGCAGAAATTATATCTTCATTAGGTCATTAAAACTAACAGTTTTGTCCATTAAGGTTTTTTTAGGATTCCATAGTAAAAACGTCATGAACCGAACCGGTAGTTTCGATATGTATTGTCATCTGCTGGTACAGACCAGTGGACACATATTATCTCATAGCCTTTTATTATAACTACAAAATACAGTTTAAATTTATAATACACCTACCGAATATAATACCAGTGTCTATTTTGTTAAACAAGATTAGTTTGGATAAGAGGATATACTCGTACTAGGTACAGATATAAACTCCTAAACACCATGTTGTAGTTACTACTGATAATGTGAATGGAACGGGACTAGAATTAGGATAGGCGAATTTCATTAATTCATTACGAATATACACTTCTGTACAAAAGAATTATATAGGTATGTATAGGGAGTATTGGGAGTGCCTACTTTCAAAATAAAAGGGAGGGAATACAAAAAGCGAAATGCATGGGAGTGCGTCTTTTGTACGCAGGCATTGGTCTGAACAGAGCATTGTTTAAAAAAAAGCCTTTTGTTCGTTCCGTATGTTTTGAATATTGAATCCACATTTTGGATGGTTCAATGGGCACAAACAAACGTTCGATATTTTGTTTATTCCCTTTTGAACTTGTTTTAATTCCTTTTAAGTTGGGTATACCTACTATACTCGTATCATAATTATTTTTTCGCATTAAAATTACATGCTTTCACTTTGTTACCACAAAACAATTAGGGATTAGGTCTAGAAAAAAACATCGAAAGATATTAGTACAAAAAAGTAGTAGGTACCATCAAAATAAAGCGCAGTAAAACACGAACGCAGTCGTTGCAATGTCCGTGAAGTTAACCGCCCCAAACTTTTTGCCCGCAAATAACATATCTATATCGTTAGTTCATCGTTGGTTCACGTTAGTTCAGTATATGAAATCGTTAGGACCCGATTCCAACATACGTTTTTTTAAAAAACAAAATGGGGGGGGCCAGCTTCACGCTGCCCCCCCAAAACGTATTTTATGAATTTCATTGACTGCAATCGATAGATATTCGTTAGTTCATCTCAATTCGGTACATAATATCGTTAGGACCCGATTAGAAGTACAGTTTTTTTTTAATCAAAGTGGGGCGGTCAACTTCACGCTACCTCCCCAAAATGGATTTTATAGTTTTTAACGATTACAATCGATAGATATTCGTTAGTTCATCTCAATTCGGTACATAATATCGTTAGGACCCGATTAGAAGTATTTTTTTTTTTTTAATCAAAGTGGGGCGGTCAACTTCACGCTACCTCCCCAAAATGGATTTTATAGTTTTTAACAATTACAATCGATAGATATTCGTTAGTTCATCTCAATTCGGTACATAATATCGTTAGGACCCGATTAGAAGTATAGTTTTTTTTAAATCAAAGTGGAGTGGAGAAATTCTTCACTCTACCGCACCATAACGGAATTTTCAAATTAAAATTACAGTAATCGGTAGGTATTTGTTAGTTCTAACTACTTCGCTAAGACATATCGTAAGGACCCGTCTAATTCGGCCAGAAAAAAATAAATTAAATCCACAACTTACGAGCAACGAACGCTTTAGGTATTCAGGTTAAGTCCCATTATTCGCACCCGTTTGAGATCCTAACGATTCTAATGGCTATACTTATATCTAAGGATCATATTGGATAGATTGACATTTATTATTTGCGGGCAAACTCACAGACTTGTCCACAATTCCTTGTTATTTTTTTCTGTAGAAGCCTATAGGAAGGCTGTTTTCACACACGTCCTGCTGGCAAACTATTAACTTTGTCAGCAAATAGTATACCTACATCGTTAGTGCATCATGATTATACGTAAGTAAAATATTTTAAAGCGTTGAAATCCGAATATAACTTTTTTTTAACAAAATGGAGGCGGTCAACTTCACGTTAATCTTTCTGCCAAAACTATCAACTTTGCCCGCAAATAACATACCCGAATCGTTAGTTCACCATTTGTGTTCGTTAGTTCAGTATATTAAATCGTTAGGACCCGATTCCAACATACGTTTTTTTAAAAAACAAAATGGGGGGGCCAGCTTCACGCTACCTCCCCAAAATGGATTTTATAGTTTTTAACGGTTACAATCGATAGATATTCGTTAGTTCATCTCAATTCGGTACATTATATCGTTAGGACCCGATTAAAAGTATAGTTTTTTTTAATCAAAGTGGAGTGGAGAAATTCTTCACTCTACCTCACCATAACGGAATTTTCAAATTAAAATTACAGGAATCGGTAGGTATTCGTTAGTTCTAACTATTTCGCTAAGACATATCGTAAGGACCCGTCTAATTCGGCCAGAAAAAAATTAATTAAATCCACAACTTACGAGCAACGAACGCTTTAGGTATTCAGGTTGAGTTGAGTCCCATTATTCGCATCTGTTTGAGATCCTAACGATTCTAATGGCTATAATTATATCTAAGGATCATATTGGATAGATTGACTTTTATTATTTGCGGGCAAACTCACAGACTTGTCCACAATTCCTTGTTATTTTTTTCTGTAGAAGCCTATAGGAAGGCTGTTTTCACACACGTCCTGCTGGCAAACTATTAACTTTGTCAGCAAATAGTATACCTACATCGTTAGTGCATCATGATTATACGTAAGTAAAATATTTTAAAGCGTTGGAATCCGAATAAAACTTTTTTTTAACAAAATGGAGGCGGTCAACTTCACGTAAATCTTTCTGCCAAAACTATCAACTTTGCCCGCAAATAACATACCCGAATCGTTAGTTCACTATTTGTGTGCGTTAGTTCAGTATATTAAATCGTTAGGACCCGATTCCAACATACGTTTTTTTAAAAAACAAAATGGGGGGGGCCACCTTCACGCTGCCCCCCCAAAACGTATTTTATGAATTTCATTGACTGCAATCGATAGATATTCGTTAGTTCATCCCAACTCGGTACATTATATCGTTAGGACCCGATTAGAAGTATTTTTTTTTTTTAATCAAAGTGGGGCGGTCAACTTCACGCTACCTCCCCAAAATGGATTTTATAGTTTTTAACGATTACAATCGATAGATATTCGTTAGTTCATCTCAATTCGGTACATAATATCGTTAGGACCCGATTAGAAGTATAGTTTTTTTAAATCAAAGTGGAGTGGAGAAATTCTTCACTCTACCGCACCATAACGGAATTTTCAAATTAAAATTACAGTAATCGGTAGGTATTCGTTAGTTCTAACTACTTCGCTAAGACATATCGTAAGGACCCGTCTAATTCGGCCAGAAAAAAATTAATTAAATCCACAACTTACGAGCAACGAACGCTTTAGGTATTCAGGTTGAGTTGAGTCCCATTATTCGCACCTGTTTGAGATCCTAACGATTCTAATGGCTATAATTATATCTAAGGATCATATTGGATAGATTGACTTTTATTATTTGCGGGCAAACTCACAGACTTGTCCACAATTCCTTGTTATTTTTTTCTGTAGAAGCCTATAGGAAGGCTGTTTTGACACACGTCCTGCTGGCAAACTATTAACTTTGTCAGCAAATAGTATACCTACATGGTTAGTGCATCATGATTATACGTAAGTAAAATATTTTAAAGCGTTGGAATCCGAATAAAACTTTTTTTTAACAAAATGGAGGCGGTCAACTTCACGTAAATCTTTCTGCCAAAACTATCAACTTTGCCCGCAAATAACATACCCGAATCGTTAGTTCACCATTTGTGTGCGTTAGTTCAGTATATTAAATCGTTAGGACCCGATTCCAACATACGTTTTTTTAAAAAACAAAATGGGGGGGGGGCAGCTTCACGCTGCCCCCCCAAAACGTATTTTATGAATTTCATTGACTGCAATCGATAGATATTCGTTAGTTCATCCCAACTCGGTACATTATATCGTTAGGACCCGATTAGAAGTATTTTTTTTAATCAAAGTGGGGCGGTCAACTTCACGCTACCTCCCCCAAAATGGATTTTATAGTTTTTAACGATTACAATCGATAGATATTCGTTAGTTCATCTCAATTCGGTACATAATATCGTTAGGACCCGATTAGAAGTATAGTTTTTTTAAATCAAAGTGGAGTGGAGAAATTCTTCACTCTACCGCACCATAACGGAATTTTCAAATTAAAATTACAGTAATCGGTAGGTATTCGTTAGTTCTAACTACTTCGCTAAGACATATCGTAAGGACCCGTCTAATTCGGCCAGAAAAAAATTAATTAAATCCACAACTTACGAGCAACGAACGCTTTAGGTATTCAGGTTAAGTCCCATTATTCGCACCCGTTTGAGATCCTAACGATTCTAATGGCTATACTTATATCTAAGGATCATATTGGATAGATTGACATTTATTATTTGCGGGCAAACTCACAGACTTGTCCACAATTCCTTGTTATTTTTTTCTGTAGAAGCCTATAGGAAGGCTGTTTTCACACACGTCCTGCTGGCAAACTATTAACTTTGTCAGCAAATAGTATACCTACATCGTTAGTGCATCATGATTATACGTAAGTAAAATATTTTAAAGCGTTGGAATGCGAATAAAACTTTTTTTTAACAAAATGGAGGCGGTCAACTTCACGTAAATCTTTCTGCCAAAACTATCAACTTTGCCCGCAAATAACATACCCGAATCGTTAGTTCACTATTTGTGTGCGTTAGTTCAGTATATTAAATCGTTAGGACCCGATTCCAACATACGTTTTTTTTTAAACAAAATGGGGGGGAGGCCAGCTTCACGCTGCCCCCCCAAAACCTATTTTATGATTTTCATTGACTGCAATCGATTGATATTCGTTAGTTCATCTCAACTCGGTACATTATATCGTTAGGACCCGATTAGAAGTATTTTTTTTTTTTAATCAAAGTGGGGCGGTCAACTTCACGCTACCTCCCCAAAATGGATTTTATAGTTTTTAACGATTACAATCGATAGATATTCGTTAGTTCATCTCAATTCGGTACATAATATCGTTAGGACCCGATTAGAAGTATAGTTTTTTTAAATCAAAGTGGAGTGGAGAAATTCTTCACTCTACCGCACCATAACGAAATTTTCAAATTAAAATTACAGTAATCGGTAGGTATTCGTTAGTTCTAACTACTTCGCTAAGACATATCGTAAGGACCCGTCTAATTCGGCCAGAAAAAAATTAATTAAATCCACAACTTACGAGCAACGAACGCTTTAGGTATTCAGGTTAAGTCCCATTATTCGCACCCGTTTGAGATCCTAACGATTCTAATGGCTATACTTATATCTAAGGATCATATTGGATAGATTGACATTTATTATTTGCGGGCAAACTCACAGACTTGTCCACAATTCCTTGTTATTTTTTTCTGTAGAAGCCTATAGGAAGGCTGTTTTCACACACGTCCTGCTGGCAAACTATTAACTTTGTCAGCAAATAGTATACCTACATCGTTAGTGCATCATGATTATACGTAAGTAAAATATTTTAAAGCGTTGGAATGCGAATAAAACTTTTTTTTAACAAAATGGAGGCGGTCAACTTCACGTAAATCTTTCTGCCAAAACTATCAACTTTGCCCGCAAATAACATACCCGAATCGTTAGTTCACTATTTGTGTGCGTTAGTTCAGTATATTAAATCGTTAGGACCCGATTCCAACATACGTTTTTTTTTAAACAAAATGGGGGGGAGGCCAGCTTCACGCTGCCCCCCCAAAACCTATTTTATGATTTTCATTGACTGCAATCGATTGATATTCGTTAGTTCATCTCAACTCGGTACATTATATCGTTAGGACCCGATTAGAAGTTTTTTTTTTTTTTTTAATCAAAGTGGGGCGGTCAACTTCACGCTACCTCCCCAAAATGGATTTTATAGTTTTTAACGATTACAATCGATAGATATTCGTTAGTTCATCTCAATTCGGTACATAATATCGTTAGGACCCGATTAGAAGTATAGTTTTTTTAAATCAAAGTGGAGTGGAGAAATTCTTCACTCTACCGCACCATAACGGAATTTTCAAATTAAAATTACAGTAATCGGTAGGTATTCGTTAGCTCTAACTACTTCGCTAAGACATATCGTAAGGACCCGTCTAATTCGGCCAGAAAAAAATTAATTAAATCCACAACTTACGAGCAACGAACGCTTTAGGTATTCAGGTTAAGTCCCATTATTCGCACCTGTTTGAGATCCTAACGATTCTAATGGCTATACTTATATCTAAGGATCATATTGGATAGATTGACATTTATTATTTGCGGGCAAACTCACACACTTGTCCACAATTCCTTGTTATTTTTTTCTGTAGAAGCCTATAGGAAGGCTGTTTTCACACACGTCCTGCTGGCAAACTATTAACTTTGTCAGCAAATAGTATACCTACATCGTTAGTGCATCATGATTATACGTAAGTAAAATATTTTAAAGCGTTGGAATGCGAATAAAACTTTTTTTTAACAAAATGGAGGCGGTCAACTTCACGTAAATCTTTCTGCCAAAACTATCAACTTTGCCCGCAAATAACATACCCGAATCGTTAGTTCACCATTTGTGTGCGTTAGTTCAGTATATTAAATCGTTAGGACCCGATTCCAACATACGTTTTTTTTAAAACAAAATGGGGGGGGGGCCAGCTTCACGCTGCCCCCCCAAAACGTATTTTATGAATTTCATTGACTGCAATCGATAGATATTCGTTAGTTCATCCCAACTCGGTACATTATATCGTTAGGACCCGATTAGAAGTATTTTTTTTTTTTAATCAAAGTGGGGCGGTCAACTTCACGCTACCTCCCCAAAATGGATTTTATAGTTTTTAACGATTACAATCGATAGATATTCGTTAGTTCATCTCAATTCGGTACATAATATCGTTAGGACCCGATTAGAAGTATAGTTTTTTTAAATCAAAGTGGAGTGGAGAAATTCTTCACTCTACCGCACCATAACGGAATTTTCAAATTAAAATTACAGTAATCGGTAGGTATTCGTTAGTTCTAACTACTTCGCTAAGACATATCGTAAGGACCCGTCTAATTCGGCCAGAAAAAAATTAATTAAATCCACAACTTACGAGCAACGAACGCTTTAGGTATTCAGGTTAAGTCCCATTATTCGCACCCGTTTGAGATCCTAACGATTCTAATGGCTATACTTATATCTAAGGATCATATTGGATAGATTGACATTTATTATTTGCGGGCAAACTCACAGACTTGTCCACAATTCCTTGTTATTTTTTTCTGTAGAAGCCTATAGGAAGGCTGTTTTCACACACGTCCTGCTGGCAAACTATTAACTTTGTCAGCAAATAGTATACCTACATCGTTAGTGCATCATGATTATACGTAAGTAAAATATTTTAAAGCGTTGGAATGCGAATAAAACTTTTTTTTAACAAAATGGAGGCGGTCAACTTCACGTAAATCTTTCTGCCAAAACTATCAACTTTGCCCGCAAATAACATACCCGAATCGTTAGTTCACCATTTGTGTGCGTTAGTTCAGTATATTAAATCGTTAGGACCCGATTCCAACATACGTTTTTTTTTAAAACAAAATGGGGGGGGGGCAGCTTCACGCTGCCCCCCCAAAACGTATTTTATGAATTTCATTGACTGCAATCGATAGATATTCGTTAGTTCATCCCAACTCGGTACATTATATCGTTAGGACCCGATTAGAAGTTTTTTTTTTTAATCAAAGTGGGGCGGTCAACTTCACGCTACCTCCCCAAAATAGATTTTATAGTTTTTAACGATTACAATCGATAGATATTCGTTAGTTCATCTCAATTCGGTACATAATATCGTTAGGACCCGATTAGAAGTATAGTTTTTTTAAATCAAAGTGGAGTGGAGAAATTCTTCACTCTACCGCACCATAACGGAATTTTCAAATTAAAATTACAGTAATCGGTAGGTATTCGTTAGCTCTAACTACTTCGCTAAGACATATCGTAAGGACCCGTCTAATTCGGCCAGAAAAAAATTAATTAAATCCACAACTTACGAGCAACGAACGCTTTAGGTATTCAGGTTAAGTCCCATTATTCGCACCTGTTTGAGATCCTAACGATTCTAATGGCTATACTTATATCTAAGGATCATATTGGATAGATTGACATTTATTATTTGCGGGCAAACTCACACACTTGTCCACAATTCCTTGTTATTTTTTTCTGTAGAAGCCTATAGGAAGGCTGTTTTCACACACGTCCTGCTGGCAAACTATTAACTTTGTCAGCAAATAGTATACCTACATCGTTAGTGCATCATGATTATACGTAAGTAAAATATTTTAAAGCGTTGGAATCCGAATAAAACTTTTTTTTAACAAAATGGAGGCGGTCAACTTCACGTAAATCTTTCTGCCAAAACTATCAACTTTGCCCGCAAATAACATACCCGAATCGTTAGTTCACTATTTGTGTGCGTTAGTTCAGTATATTAAATCGTTAGGACCCGATTCCAACATACGTTTTTTTAAAAAACAAAATGGGGGGGGGCCAGCTTCACGCTGCCCCCCCAAAACGTATTTTATGAATTTCATTGACTGCAATCGATAGATATTCGTTAGTTCATCCCAACTCGGTACATTATATCGTTAGGACCCGATTAGAAGTATTTTTTTTTTTTAATCAAAGTGGGGCGGTCAACTTCACGCTACCTCCCCAAAATGGATTTTATAGTTTTTAACGATTACAATCGATAGATATTCGTTAGTTCATCTCAATTCGGTACATAATATCATTAGGACCCGATTAGAAGTATAGTTTTTTTAAATCAAAGTGGAGTGGAGAAATTCTTCACTCTACCGCACCATAACGGAATTTTCAAATTAAAATTACAGTAATCGGTAGGTATTCGTTAGTTCTAACTACTTCGCTAAGACATATCGTAAGGACCCGTCTAATTCGGCCAGAAAAAAATAAATTAAATCCACAACTTACGAGCAACGAACGCTTTAGGTATTCAGGTTAAGTCCCATTATTCGCACCCGTTTGAGATCCTAACGATTCTAATGGCTATACTTATATCTAAGGATCATATTGGATAGATTGACATTTATTATTTGCGGGCAAACTCACAGACTTGTCCACAATTCCTTGTTATTTTTTTCTGTAAAAGCCTATAGGAAGGCTGTTTTCACACACGTCCTGCTGGCAAACTATTAACTTTGTCAGCAAATAGTATACCTACATCGTTAGTGCATCATGATTATACGTAAGTAAAATATTTTAAAGCGTTGGAATGCGAATAAAACTTTTTTTTAACAAAATGGAGGCGGTCAACTTCACGTAAATCTTTCTGCCAAAACTATCAACTTTGCCCGCAAATAACATACCCGAATCGTTAGTTCACCATTTGTGTGCGTTAGTTCAGTATATTAAATCGTTAGGACCCGATTCCAACATACGTTTTTTTTTAAAACAAAATGGGGGGGGGGCCAGCTTCACGCTGCCCCCCCAAAACGTATTTTATGAATTCCATTGACTGCAATCGATAGATATTCGTTAGTTCATCCCAACTCGGTACATTATATCGTTAGGACCCGATTAGAAGTTTTTTTTTTTAATCAAAGTGGGGCGGTCAACTTCACGCTACCTCCCCAAAATAGATTTTATAGTTTTTAACGATTACAATCGATAGATATTCGTTAGTTCATCTCAATTCGGTACATAATATCGTTAGGACCCGATTAGAAGTATAGTTTTTTTAAATCAAAGTGGAGTGGAGAAATTCTTCTCTCTACCGCACCATAACAGAATTTTCAAATTAAAATTACAGTAATCGGTAGGTATTCGTTAGTTCTAACTACTTCGCTAAGACATATCGTAAGGACCCGTCTAATTCGGCCAGAAAAAAATTAATTAAATCCACAACTTACGAGCAACGAACGCTTTAGGTATTCAGGTTAAGTCCCATTATTCGCACCTGTTTGAGATCCTAACGATTCTAATGGCTATGGATTCTAATGGCTTTTCGTTTCCTTGATCGCGATCTGCTGTCTTGATCAGTGTCTTTATCGTTGCTGTTATTCATATTTGGTGTTCGCATTTCTTCGTATTATCGGTTCAGTTACTTTACTACACAAACTGGCGAATTTCCGAGCGAGTTGACACATGAATTGTTTTACGCCACTTCTGAACTATAGAAATCAAACTAAGAAGTGTAGGTTTTCTTGTTTAATAACAATTAACATAAATTATCTTGAGTATAATTACTACCAAAGTCCTATTTCTAACTCCCTCCAAAACCAGAATCTGACAGTACTTTATAAAAAGTTATCATGACCACAGACAAGAACCAGAGAGTTTAGGCTAAGTGCATACATTATCATATCAATATAAGGCCATAAACATAACATAAGTATGATGTTTCTTACATGTATGACGTGATTAATGGACAAGCCCTAAGTAACTAGGTATGGTATCACCTATAGAGACAGTTTAGTTAGTGTAGCCCTACCGGAATATTTTTATAAGTACCAACAGCAATAAATAAGATTCTTAAAATGTTATTATTCCTTTCTTTACTATAAGATCCATGCACCCCATGAATGTAGGATTAATATGGATTTGACAACGTTATAATAATAGCAAGAACGAAAGGGATGGTCTTATGAAACTTTTTACTAGTGGAAGTGAAAAGGAACGATAATCGTCCGTCCTTATCACTGTGCCACTATTTTTTGTGTGTGTGTGCATTAGATGCTAAATGTAAGTGCCAGACAAATGCGTTGAATACGTCACTAAGTGCCTGTGTGGCACTTTCGTCTTAGTAGTAAGTGACTATGTCTATCCCTCTTAGTGGCACACTATGTGCGGCCCCCTCGATGCACCCAGAACTGCAGAACAGCGCACGCGTAGCCTTTTCATCGTGCTCGATAGCTGTTCGTTAATGCAGGAACAGATGATGTTCGACGTTTCAGGAATAACTATGGCGATATCCTAAGAATAATATTAGCTCGTAATATAATAGCCCGATTTCAAAGAATGAACTTTTTGACAGTTTTGAAATGAGCCTAACTACTACTACTATATATACATGTATGACGTTTACATATGAATCATATTATTATTAATAAGGATTAATAATATTATAGTTAGGCTCATTTAAAAACTGTCAAAAGTTCATTGTTAAGGTGCATTTATACCAAACGAACATTCGCCCATTCTATCCCCCACTCTACGAAGTTCGATACACAAAACGTGATTCGTCGAAATTCGTTGATTTCGTAGAGTGGGGGGATAGAATGAGCGAATGCTCGTTTGGTCTAAATGCACCTTTAGAAGTCGGCAACTATAGTTATAATAACTAATCAGTCTCATGTTGATAAAAAAATTCTTGGTTATAAAATTTTCGGTTCACCCTGTTGTGGCATAATTCTTTTATAAATAATTATATATGACATAAACTAGGTAAGTACGTAGTCATAAATGTCATAATGGCTTTGTGCAGAAACTGTTGGGCATACTCACTTTAGCATATTTCGTTGGTGGCAGATTTCGAGTTGTTCGAATATTATATGAGCATAATTTCGATGCTCCTATTTATGATGAGGCATAATTTGGATGTGCATAAAAAGTATCGGCATAGTTTGTTTTAGCATAACAGAGAAGGAATAATTACAACCTCTCAATATAATCGAGGTAGTAGTCATATTCTGCACGTTACTGTGTTACTGAGCTGAGTACTTTCTAGGTTGCTTAAAAAAAATAACCTAACCTATCCGAGTCTCATCTGCCCCGGAAGGTTTTGTTCGCTCGCTTCGCTCGCTCGCAGAAATTTTCACCCTCACAATAAATTCTGCCTGACGAAAAATGTACAGTCGTGGCCAGATAATTAGGAACAAGATTTTTTTCCCCATACAACTGCCTGCAAACAGGGCTTTGCAAATTTGATAATAATTTAAGAAATAATTGACCATGTTTCTTTATTAATATCAGAACTTATCTATGATTAAATAAGGTATACTGGAACGTATTGCAAAGTTCCATAAAATACCTATCTTGAAAAATATGGATGACTCCATAAACACTTCAACCTAATTAAGAACAAAATGTATGAAATCGTTCCTAATTAAGTTGAAGTGTCTATGGCGTCATCCATATTTTTCAAGTTAGGTATTTTTTAGAACTTTGCAATACGTCCCCAGTATACCTTATTTAATCATGGATAAGTTCTGATATTAATAAAGAAAAATGGTCACGTATTTTTCAAATTATTATAAAATTTGCAAAACCCTGTTTGCAGGCAGTTGTATGAGAAAAAAAATCTTGTTCCTAATTATCTGGCCACGACTGTATGTAAAATAAGTTTCGAACATGTGGCTATATGCCAAAAAATATGCAAATCTAATTTCTGTCTAATAACACTGCGTAAATAATAATATGCCAAGATAGTTTCGGGCAAAATAATGTTCGAAATATTGTTATTTACGCCAAGTGATGTTTCTGCCTCATTAAGATTATGCCAAGTCTGTTATGTCCTAAGCGTCTCGGACAAACAAAATTATGTCATAAAACCTTATCACAAAATCTTATCATATTGGACAAAAACCAGATAGGTAGTATACTTTTACATTCACAACGCAACCCGCTAACACTGACGTCTTGTACGTCAATCAGTGGCGTGCACACAGTTTTGAGACAGGGCTGCAGGGGGTAGACAAAAAAAGGTCAAGTGCGAGTCGGAATCGTTTTCGTAAAATTATCTATAAAATTGGAAAAAAAATCACGTTAATTGTATAGGAGGCCCGTAAAATATTTATTTTATTCCTTTTTTCAGTATTTTTTGTTATACTTAGTGGCAATAAAAATTCATCAACCCTAAAAAGCAAGTACCTAACTTACCAAAATTTTTGTTTCTCACTAACTGCAGATCCGGCGTAGCCCGGCCCTTTTCAACAATTTCTTTTTTTTTGTTAAAAGAAAGCTTTTAGAGAGCATTGTTTTTATTATTTTTTGTACATACACAATACACACCACCACTACTGTAATGTTTTCTGTCTTAGCCGTCAAAAGCCGGTAGCGGCGCTAGTTCCGCGTTGATGTTCGCACATCGATTCGCGCGTGTCAGTGAATGTGACGATTTACCGATAGAATCGATAGATGGAGCTGTTTTATACTTAAAAATTATTTATTAACCGACTTCAAAAAGGAGGAGGTTAACAATTCGACGAAATCTTTTTTTTTTTTTTATGTATGTTCCCCGATTGCTCGAAGACGCGTGGACCGATTTGGAAAATTCTT
Source organism: Thaumatotibia leucotreta (assembly GCA_025490895.1). NCBI lineage: Eukaryota > Metazoa > Arthropoda > Insecta > Lepidoptera > Tortricidae > Thaumatotibia > Thaumatotibia leucotreta. The sequence continues at coordinate 25,594 of JALPQI010018532.1, forward strand.
TTTTTGTTTGAAAGGGTATACCTTCTAGTTGGTCCCATTGTCGTCGGGTCCAGATCTGATGATGGGATCCTGGAGAAATCGAGGGAACTCTTCAAATGTTGTAGGCACACATGACATTTTTCATTTATTTTTGAAAGCCTATCAAGTATTTGCGTCTAGTAATGAACGTCTTAAGTCGGTGAGCTGATGATGGAAGGTACAACTCCTTAGAGATTAGGAGTTGGGCAATAATTCTTTAAATATAACACGTTTCATGTTTTTTGGAAGCTATTCCAGTATTTGCCTTTAGGTGGTCATAGGCTCATATTGGTGAGCTGATGATGGAAGGTACAACTCCTTAACGATTAGGAGTTAGAGGATAATTCTTTAAATATAACATATTACATGTATTTTGGAAGCTATCCAAGTATTTGCCTTTAGGTGGTCATAGGCTCATATTGGTGAGCTGATGATGGAAGGTACAACTCCTTAGCGATTAGGAGTTGGGCAATAATTCTTTAAATACAACATATTTCGTGTTTTTTTAAAGCTATTCGAGTATTTGCCTTTAGGTGGTCATAGGCTCATGTTGGTGAGCTGATGATGAAAGGTACAACTCCTTAGCGATTAGGAGTTGGGCAATAATTCTTTAAATACAACATATTTCGTGTTTGTTTAAAGTTATTCGAGTATTTGCCTTTAGGTCGTCATAGGCTCATGTTGGTGAGCTGATGATGGAAGGTACAACTCCTTAACGATTAGGAGTTGGAGGATAATTCTCACTAAGCGGAATACTAACTCAAGTCATTAAAAGCCCCCGCCTACGGGGTCGGGCTTCTAACACTCTCGTTGGTAATACCGTACTTACCTCCCTGGATGCACAATGTACTGTTACTGAACCTATTTTATATTTATACTATACTAAAAAGCAAAAAATAAAATATTTAAAAAATAAAAATTAAACCGCCTTCAAAAAGCTGGAACTAAAAAGTGCAAAATAATTTTGGTTCCTACCACTTAGGATTTCCTACCCAAACCTTTAAACCTTTTACCCTATTCATTGAAATAAAATATGATTCCTAGGTACCCCACTGATCTCAGTGAAGTCGGTGCCAAGACACAGAACAACAATAACTAAATAATATTACGTATACACTTCATAATATTAATAATATTTTGATTTCATTTATAATATTTTGAAGGGTATTTCTTAACCCTAAAATATGAATGTGATCTAGCCTGTGGACGTATTTGTCTTGGCACCGACTTCACTGAGATCAGTGGGGTACCTAGGAATCATATTTTATTTCAATGAATAGGGTAAAAGGTTTAAAGGTTTGGGTAGGAAATCCTAAGTGGTAGGAACCAAAATTATTTTGCACTTTTTAGTTCCAGCTTTTTGAAGGCGGTTTAATTTTTATTTTTAAAATATTTTATTGATTAAATGATTGTGCACTTTTATCATTTTATATAATATGGAATTAAAACGGGTAGATAAGAGTATCCCAAGCAGTGTAGACAGTGTCTTTCTGTCTATATGAAGCGCAGGCCACTGACATCAATGTTGCCAACTTATAAAAAATACTCGAATGTACAGTTTTGTAAGGAAAGTTTCCTATGTAATATCTTACCAAAAAGTAGGCAATTTAAGTTTACCTCACACATTTTTTAAAATGATTGATGTTTTAGCTGCCGGATACAGATTTTATACTTAAATATCATGGAAATTTTGACAATTTAATTAATGTAGGTCGGTTTTACTGTAATTATAAAAAAAAATCTAGTCACATAGATCCAGTCATTTACCAAATTTAAACTAAACAAAAAAAAAGTTTAATATATTGCAATTTATACAAGTTGCTGTAGTTCAATACAAAAAAAAATATTTTGTTATTAAAGGTAGTACTAGAACTACTCTAAGTTATTTAATAAAGACTGATTTTGTTGCTTTGATTGTTTTTTTTACACGTTCGTAGCTGCTTCCTCGCTTTAGTGTGGGGAAAAATGTTGTGACAACACATGGGAGCAAAGTTTGTTTAATTATCGTGCCTTGAAGTTGAAACCCTCGCAACGCTCGAGATTCCATTTTTAAACTATGGAATCTCTCGCTAGCTCGGATCTCAATATTGGCACAATGATTAAACAACCACTTTCCTCCCTTGAATAACAAGTAACTATTACACAGCTGTCGGTGTCGTGCGTACAGATTACATACCTAAATAAATGCCATGGTGCTCATGCTCACAAATATCTGAGCGTGAGCAGGCCTCAATTGTCATGGCATTCTATTTTTGAGCGTCGTGGCCGTACTTTCGAGAATTCATTTCCGTGACTGTAAATTTAACAGCAACCAAAAAAGTGTTCTTAAGAGGCTTACAGGCATACCAACTGTGCAGTTGTTAGTAGGAACGGTACTTATAGCACTATACAGGGTGTTAACGGGGTCGTGATCCAAACTGTGAAAAACGTGTTAAGATGGTCTTTCTGAACAAGGTTTCCCATGGAACAAATATGAAAATCGCGAAAAAAATTTTACGGTTTTCATACCGACCGATGCGGAAGTGTTAATGATTTCCAGTATTGTTTCATAATGATGTAAACACATTCTCAAGGGATTAGTATGGATAATTGTATACATATTAATGAACTTGAACTCAATTAATTAAAAAAAAAGTACGATTTTTCTTATGGGTCCCTTGGGAAACTTTGTTCAGAAGGATCATCTTAACACGTTTTTCACAGTTTGGATCACGACCCCGTTAACACCCTGTATATTTGACTAACCAGAGGACATAATAACCAGTAATACAGTATGACTGCCAGGCAAATGCTTTTGGCAGAAGAGAAAGTATGTAGGCTTAGCACATGATTGGGGCGACAGTATGTCGCTGCGAGATAGATCTCCCGTCCTTTACTAGCTATATTAACAAAAAAGTCTGTCTATCTCGCGGCGAGATACTGTCGCGCCAATCATGTGCTAAGCAGGCTGGTCAATGATCACTTCAGTTGGTCGACTCCTAAAAATTAAATAAGCAATTAGAAATTTGCAAGAAATAAAAATATATTGACAGTCAAAAAATATCACAATTCATCAAATAAAACTATGACAATAATATTCATATTATTCATATTTATTTATTTCTATAACAATAATACATTGTGTTAGAAAACCTTATGACTAATAACATGCTTATAATATAAATTAAAAATAATTAATTATTGTTGGGACATGTCAAAAAAACCAAAATTAAATTAAATAAAGAGAATAATAATAAAAATAACATGTCATCCCATATAAATCAAAAATAGTACATAAAAAACAATAATAAGATCATTTAGGTATATAATTCAAGATTAATTGTATGTCAGTTGAAAATAACCAAATTATAAAAATTAATTACTTCTTTGGAAAAATTCCTCTACTGAAAAAAAATTTAGTTCTTAATTTAGTTTTAAACGTGAAAGGGTTGGAAATAGCTTTGAGTTCTGTGGGTAGATTATTAAAGATTTTAATAGCCTGATAACATGCACAGTACTCACAGATTTTGAGCCTAGGTGTAAAAGGGCGGTTCAGGTTTTTTTTTCCTAGTTGCCAGTCTTATCGCTCGAGCCTCTACAGTTTCACTACTCGCCAGAGATTTAACTAAGTCCGTACAAAGTAACATAAAGGTGCGTTTAAACCAAAAGAGCATTCGCTGTTCTAGCGCCCGTTCTACGAAATCAACCAATCACGTTTTGTGTACCGATCGAATTTCGTAGAGTGGGAGGTTAGAACAGCGAATGCTCTTTTAGTTAACCGCACCTTAATATAAAGGCTTGGTACAGTTCGAATTTCCAATTCAGTGAAGAATTCTTTACTAATCGTTGAATGATTGACTCTGTCCATGACATTCTCATGCTCCCACACTGGATTTTCCATCAGGATATTGTGCAGCTCTTCCCTCTATCGAATCTCTACAACGGCTTTTTCAGCTTGCAGTTGTACAGATTCTGGCTTCAAATTTTGAAATTAAAAACAACTGATTAGATTTGAGTACATAGTCTGCATTTTGATATTGTTAACTTTTGACTGTTAAGGCAAAACTTTTAAACGTTATTTTTGAATAAATAACGCCTAGATTTTTAATTAAATTATGCACAATAGACATCCATACTACAGTCAACAAAAATCAATGTTCTGTATCTGTACTTATTGTTAAGGAAACCTAGTAATTTTAATTATTGTTGCTGTCTGTACAGTCGAAGACAAAATAAGGGGTATACAAAAAACGTTCAAAAATATGTCCCAGTGCACTCTAATTCTGTGTAATAAGAACGTCGTAACATATTTATGAACGGATTCTTTCGATACTTATTTTTGCACTTGACTGTACTTGTGTCATTCTAAAATTTTAAAAATGTATAAATTAGACATAAGTCACTAACAAAATTGCATTTCTTCTTATATTTAAGTAGCCCCAAAGAGCGTGGCCTAGTAAGAGATTGATAGGTACTGTTTCGACAACCTGTGGCTATGCCTCTGCCAGCTGGACGGCCTCTTGTTACTCCATAGTCAAACCTAGTCTGGGACTTGTTGGTCTTGATCTGGCAGGACCTCTTGAAACCAAGCAATAAATCGTGCCGCGTTGCGTTTATGTACTACATAACAAAGATATACATAATATTATCCTGATCACATAAGGTATGTATCTACCTAGTTAACAGAGTAGATAAGCACCAATAGCAACCATGCCTTCTTGAATGCTTCTGTAGATTTTATTGTGCCGCATTGTGTCTTCGATTGACGCCACCGTCCCTTCATCATCAGCCAGTTGACGTCCATTGCTGGACATAGGCCCTCCCCCAGAGAGTTCCACAAAGATCGGCCGTGAGCTGTCCGCATCGTCCTTACCGCATCATTAATCATTATAATGAAGCTAAAAATGATACCTGTCATTAGAACACAATATGTAGTAAGTATAGCCCCCCCCCCCCCATTTTGTTTCAAAAAAAAACGTATGTTGGAATCGGGTCCTAACGATTTAATATACTGAACTAACGCACACAAATGGTAAAGTAACGATTCGAGTATGTTATTTGCGGGCAAAGTTGATAGTTTGGGCAGAAAGATTTACGTAATGTTGACCGCCTCCATTTTGTTAACCCTTAATTTGGCAATGTTCGTCACAATGAACATAGTCTTCGACCCACTTTTTGTATTTTTTTTTAAGAGAGAATTTTCTGCTCTATACAATGGCGAGGAGGCTAGAACGCACGATTTTTTTGAAATTTGCCAAATTAAGGGTTAACAAAAAAAACTGTTTCATTCGGATTCCAACGCTTTAAAATATTTTACTAACGTATAGTCATGACGAACAAACGATGTAGGTATACTATTTGCTGGCAAAGTTAATTAATAGTTTGCCAGCACGACGTTCGTGACAACAGCCTTCCTATAGGCAAAAATAACGATGAAATATGGACAAGTCTGTAAGTTTGCCCGCGTATAATAGATGTCAATCAATTCAATATGTTCCTTAGTCATTAGTATAGGCATTAGAATCGTTAGGATCTCAAACGGGTGCGAACAATGGGACTTAACCTGAATACCTAAAGTGTTCGTTAGTTGTGGTTTTATTTATTTTTTCTGTCCGACTTAGACGGGTCCTTACGATATGTCTTAGCCAAGTACTTAGAACTAACGAATACCTACCGATTGCTGTAATAAAAATTTATAAATTCCGTTATGGGGCGGTAGAGTGACGAAGTTGACCGCCCCACTTTGATTAAAAAAAAAATACTTCTAATCGGGTCCTAACGATATAATGTACCGAGTTGAGATGAACTAACGAATATCTATCGATTGCAGTCAATGAAAATCATAAAATAGGTTTTGGGGGGGCAGCGTGAAGCTGGCCTCCCCCCCATTTTGTTTTAAAAAAAAACGTATGTTGGAATCGGGTCCTAACGATTTAATATACTGAACTAACGCACACAAATGGTGAACTAACGATTCGGGTATGTTATTTGCGGGCAAAGTTGATAGTTTTGGCAGAAAGATTTACGTGAAGTTGACCGCCTCCATTTTGTTAAAAAAAAGTTTTATTCGGATTCCAACGCTTTAAAATATTTTTACTTACGTATAATCATGATGCACTAACGATGTAGGTATACTATTTGCTGACAAAGTTAATAGTTTGCCAGCAGGACGTGTGTGAAAACAGCCTTCCTATAGGCTTCTACAGAAAAAAATAACAAGGAATTGTGGACAAGTCTGTGAGTTTGCCCGCAAATAATAAATGTCAATCTATCCAATATGATCCTTAGATATAAGTATAGCCATTAGAATCGTTAGGATCTCAAACAGGTGCGAATAATGGGACTTAACCTGAATACCTAAAGCGTTCGTTGCTCGTAAGTTGTGGATTTAATTAATTTTTTTCTGGCCGAATTAGACGGGTCCTTACGATATGTCTTAGCGAAGTAGTTAGAACTAACGAATACCTACCGATTACTGTAATTTTAATTTGAAAATTCTGTTATGGTGCGGTAGAGAGAAGAATTTCTCCACTCCACTTTGATTTAAAAAAACTATACTTCTAATCGGGTCCTAACGATATTATGTACCGAATTGAGATGAACTAACGAATATCTATCGATTGTAATCGTTAAAAACTATAAAATCTATTTTGGGGAGGTAGCGTGAAGTTGACCGCCCCACTTTGATTAAAAAAAAAAAAACTTCTAATCGGGTCCTAACGATATAATGTACCGAGTTGGGATGAACTAACGAATATCTATCGATTGCAGTCAATGAAATTCATAAAATACGTTTTGGGGGGGCAGCGTGAAGCTGGCCCCCCCCCCCATTTTGTTTTAAAAAAAAACGTATGTTGGAATCGGGTCCTAACGATTTAATATACTGAACTAACGCACACAAATGGTGAACTAACGATTCGGGTATGTTATTTGCGGGCAAAGTTGATAGTTTTGGCAGAAAGATTTACGTGAAGTTGACCGCCTCCATTTTGTTAAAAAAAAGTTTTATTCGCATTCCAACGCTTTAAAATATTTTACTTACGTATAATCATGATGCACTAACGATGTAGGTATACTATTTGCTGACAAAGTTAATAGTTTGCCAGCAGGACGTGTGTGAAAACAGCCTTCCTATAGGCTTTTACAGAAAAAAATAACAAGGAATTGTGGACAAGTCTGTGAGTTTGCCCGCAAATA
>JALPQI010018533.1:0-20788 GCA_025490895.1 Thaumatotibia leucotreta
TGTTTCGCATTAACAATTCAACCTTTAAATCACAACCGCACGTTAACAACTCAGCGCGAATCACAAACTGCCATAAAGTTGTCAGCGCGGCATATAAAATATTATCTAACCACAACATTAGGTATTCTAACTTGCAATAGAACTATAGCGGCCCATTAATAAATCAGCCACATTTGCATTCCTATTTCCGTTAGAATATTAAACAATTTTTGTTCAACAGAGAACAAATCTAAATCCTTTCACGTTTCGTCTCTTGGTAAGCTTGGTAGCGTTTATTTGAATTTCCTCCGGATTCCATCTACGCTCGTACGGGGCGGGCCGTCGTTCTGCATAACCGTATCGTTTCCCGAGAAGCTGGCCCTGTATTTGATTGCTTAGCAAGCGCAGGCGAGTCGAAAACTTTAACAGACAAACCAACGTAGCCGTGGTCACGAGACCTGTTACAGCTAAGAGAAATGAGTGACAATCTATAATGAATCGACTAGGCATTGGATTACCAATGCTCGCGAAGCGATTCCAATAGCACCCTGTTCGGCGTCTGTATAGTAACGCTGAGCTAAGGCCACTCGTATGCTGTCTCACATTTACACTGACTGACTCGACACTGGCAAGATCGAGGTTTTACTACAATAAATGTTTCATCGTCAGCGAAAACTTGTAATGTTATGTTTAGAGGTGACAATATGAGCAATAAAATATTGATAAATAATCAGGATCCGGTCTTAAGCTGATAATTGATCAACTAGCCTTATGTGTTTATAAAGGTATACATATTATGCGGGAATTACACTGAGTCGTTCGCCACATGCAAATAATTTCGGTTGCTTGTCGACCTCATATTTGATTCGGCGCCCGCATTAGGCGAACAACGAAGTTGTAAGTAATTGCCGCTTTATAAAGAAGAATCCTTACAAAATACCTAAAAATAAGCATTACTAAATAACAAATATCCGGACTCATCACACTAATATGTACTTAATGGGATTCCAACCCGGAATCTCCAATATCGTTTCATTACCAACTGTGCTACGGAGGCTGTTAACAATACCCATCAGTTAATTAATCATTTCAATAACCCGAGAAGAGTTTGCGATACCAGCAATATACATGAAAGTATCCGATATGCAATGCAATGCAATAATGCTGCTTGAACCTGATTCGTTCAATGATTTTCATACGAACTTTTTATCTAATAACTATTGGTATTGCACCTTGCATGGGTGCCTTTGGATCTACGAGTACAAAAATACTGTTCGTTAAATATATTATTAGGTTAGTTACTAAGCTAAGTAGTTTCCTATTCGATCGTTTACACTTATTAGTTAATACTTGGTTTAGTAAATTTTTAGATAAACTCTGTGTTTCTATGATCAAATCAAACTCTATCTCTAAACAAAATTTTCGTAGATTTAGGTAACTCGGAGCCTGCGAACATTGACCTAGATTCGTTAAGTGCCTGGTTTTCCGAATGCGAGTATTTTACAAATAAAATCAGGTAACCGGTACGAACGGGGATTAATCAGCGTCATTTATGTTACGTATTTCGTAGCCTATCTTTGGGATATAATTAATTGGGTTACGCAAACATTTACACATCCACAATGTTAATTAAATCAAGTAATATGTAATGGCCAACTTGTATTCTTAATCCATATTTATTCATTGAATTTCTCATCCTGGTAAATAATATTTTAAAAATACCGCTGATTCGGCTGCATATCGGAAATGGGGGACGGGAGTAGCCAGGATAAGCTCATTATTGTTGGAAACACGGAGAGCAAAATAACTCGGGGACGGTCTCCAAAGAAATGCAGTGACCAAGTAAGCCCCCTTCCTCGACCAAGTTTTGCTTGGTCGTCAGAGATACACCAACTGACACCAGGGGAGTGGGTGGGAACTCGGTGGGGAATATCCACATCCACCTATGGCCACAATCCGCGGTAATGAGGGAGCGACCATTGAGAGAGTATGGACTTATAATAGATTCGGCATACTCAAACAATTTACTGATGTCTGCTAAGACGCTGTAGCTAAAGGCATGAGTCTCAAAAGCTGAGGACGTGGGCTCCAATCTCACTTCGGATGTTGTTTTTTTTTTCTGTGGTATATGACATCTATATGTATATAATAATAATAAGCGTAAAAGCATTAGTTTTAGTTACAGACGTCGGCATTTAAGTAACTGAAGGACTGAAAAATAATTTTCTCAAACTTGCAATGAAATGTTGGCATTACGTACGTCAAATTAAACCAGGAAGTACCATCTTGCTGGTTCGATGATTGAACTTGATATGTAAAGGAATTTCATAACTACTTTGTAGTCTTAGGACTGTAAAGTACCGGAAGGAACTTGTAAAATGACAGAACATCTTGGCATTTCACCGTAAAAAAAAGATCTAATGTCAATGTCACCGAGTATAGGGTTATCTCAAATAGTAAAAAAAAAGATTTTTGTAGATTCGTTTCGTTTTTTAACTTATTTTTTTGTGTACTGTGAAATCACTTTCGATTTCTTATTTCATTGCAAGTTTGAGAAAAGCACTACACAAATCTCGGCGAGAAACAAGGTTACAGGCCACGTATCTCTATCTGGCCTCAGTTCCTCCGGCCAGATATATCTACTTGGCCTGTAACCCTTCGTTTCCCGTCCTCTATTAAATAAATAAATAAAATAAATAAATAAATAAATATCTTGGGACATCTTACACAAATCAACCTAGTCCCACGGTAAGCTCAATTAAGGCTCGTGTTGTGGGTACCAGGCGACGATATATATAATAGATATATACATATAGATACTTAGATACATACACAGCCATGACCAAGGAACAAACTTTGTGATAAATAAATACACAAAGAATGCCCTCGCCGGGATTCGAACCCGGAACCTCCAGCTTCGTAGGCAGGGTCACTACCAACTAGGCTACAGAGGCTGACAAAAAGTACTCTATAGTATATAAAAGTAGTCTATAGTAATGTACTATTACATACTTATTTTGAACTGTTGATTAAATTCTTCAGTCATTAAGAATGAGGAACCATTAGCAAATCATTTTCGGTTTTCAGGTGTCATTGTTGGTCGTACCTGGTCTACGTTTTTACCTGTGTGACATACGTAATCTTGAATAAAGGCGAACATGAAAGGGCGGGAAAGTGAACAGCGAGCCAATATTTGCTTCTCGTCAGACGAAATTGTGGGCGAACCGTTGACGGACGGGCTAGTGAAATTCAAATAAACCGTATTTACCAACGGTCGAGGAAAAAACTTAACTATTTACGGTTCAGCGGAGACTTATTAGTGGTTCTACAGCTCAGCTGTGTAACTAGAATGGCTAACGATTCGATGCAATCAAACAAAATAAAAAATATATACAGGGTGGGCCCTGTAACTAAAGCAAAAAATGAAACGGTACACTAATAACCCAATAAATAGTCATAATTTAATAGTTAAAACTTAAAAAAAAAAATTTTTTTTGACTTTTACTGCAGTCGACTTATACCAAAAAAGTTAAATCGGTGTAACACAAAAAAAAAAAATTTTTTTTTGGTAAACCAGTTAAAAAACCATGAGTTCAAAAAAACTTTTTAGCTCATTTAGTTTTTGTCCACTGAACTACCAATATGTTTAATCATTAATAAGGTACAATGTTGTGATACCTAGATACATCACTCATAGGTCGTAACTTTAACATACTGTTTCTCCTTAATGGATAACTTTAAAACACTGGGACCTTTTGCGAATAACTAGAGGCAGTCAGAGGAGTCTTCCATTTGATTTTTTGCTTTAGTTACAGGGCCCACCCTGTATACATGGAGCAATGGAACCATTACTTTTTGGTGATTTATGTTGACATTTATTCGCGATAATTTATTAAACGAAGAAAATGTGTGAATCTACTTTTTGTTTTATCCTTTATGTATCATGTTTTAGTTAAGTATAACTATTAACCTCCTGCCGCCCAGACAATACAATTTGCCAGTGAATTTTGAATGAATAATTTAGGAAATAGAATAGAATTTCTTTTATTTAAGAAGACCTTTTAATAGGCCTCTGGGAGGCAGGATGTTAAGCATTACGTCTTCATTTTATGAACATTTCCACAAATTAACACAAACGTAACGGTTGCAGGCAATTAGTAATGAAACGTTTTCTGTGGTCTACTCTAGTCTAGTCTAGTCGTTCCGAGTATTACCTTATTCCGTCGAGGTATATCACAAATAATTATTCTAAGAGCGTCAAAAGAAGATATTATATTGTCATGTAATTAAAATGCTCTATACAGATTTTATTTTCTCAATATCGAAATATACATATTTTCTGCCCTCCGGCCGACAAACAGCACTTTGCCGGCCGCTGCGCTAAACTAAATTGCCGCCTGCCGACTCCGTTGAGCAGAAAAATAATATACACACCTCGGCCGTTAAATGAAAAAGCCTCGGCTCATGTGTTTGTCAGTCTACAATTCATCCGAGACATTGCCCACTTAAACGGCCTTGGCATGTAATCTACCATTGAAACAGTAATATGTTTCATGATATTATTTAACATTGATAACCAGGAATGCTTAGGAGTAAATCTGTAATATCACCATTAGGACGTATGAGTCACATTTTAGTTGTAAAACTAGACGCTAACGCATGAAAGAATTTTCTGTAGGCCATTCTTCCTTTTAATGATATGTAGCTAAACATAGCTAAACTAAATGTATTAAATTAGTGATAAAAAGTATTAGTTTGAAACTCTATTCCAAACTCTGCAAATGGAGCTTCCTTTTGTTTATTCATAAGCAAGTAATGAAATCCAGTCTTGACTTAAATACACCTTGGACTTCCAAGTCGCTTTATATTCTATTCGTATCCGGGTAAATATTGACCGTGGGTGGCAAGAGACGACCGGCCCGGTCTGCCGTCGAGAGGAACATAGTAAGACGTTAGTTATATTAGATGTTTTCCGTAAACTTTAGTGACCTGCTAAAATTTTGATTAAAATTTTGAGGTATTGCAGATACATGATTATGAGGTAAAAGCATGATTAACTTTAGGCTGGTCAAGGAAGAAATACTATTATGCACTTCGCATCGCATCCCTCCGTTGTATGTCACGTCGTAACTATGTCCAAAACAACGGAGAATTGGCCACCTCATATTTATTCGTTTTTATACATAGCTCTTCATTTTGTGCCTATTATTTACATACCAGATACACTTCGGTAAATGGAATTGCTACGATAAGTTTTCTCTACCTATACACTTCTTTAATTATGTTTTCTGCTACAAATTAAGACTTACGAACTATTTTTTTAATTGCCATGGCATGACTAAATAACAAAATAAAGTAGAGGTGCAGAACCAATTCAAACCTATTACAAGTAGACCTTAAATTTTCTGAATGAGAATATCATTCAAAAAGCTGTTCATTGTTGTAGGTGTCATACTCAGCAAATAACTGATGGTAATTACTAAAAAATAATATCAAACAGCCTTGCAGTCAAAAAGTTTCCAAACTTTTTATTCCGTAATTATTTAGAATTCGAAATGTTATACGATAATAATAAGATTCCGGAATATCACAATGGGAAATCCATTCGATCGCTCCGTTCAGTTCCACATTTTAAACTTAGGTCTTTTCAATGGCCCCTAATATGTTTTTCGATGGAAGTGCATGTAATCCTGATAAGGATATAAACAGAAGTGACGCCGGCCATCGCCGCGAGTTGACGTGTCACGCAATATCATATCATCGTGATTGATGAGCTTGCACAGATATATGACCACAACTTTGTACTGACGGGACATCAGTGCATGTCGGAGATTTTTACCGACATACCCGACATACCCTCATGTGACAGTACATAATTTTAAAGGGTTACCTTTAACGAGATAACTTAAAATGCTCACTGTGGTACCCACAACTCCGTACAAGTATGGTTAATTACGCAGTTAGCTAATTGCTGCAGTGAACGTGTTAAAAGAAACTCGCGTCTTCCACTGTCAACCAAATGAAAAATGTAGGTTTCTACCAACTGTGTTTCTATAGCATTGTAATAAATGCATTTCTGACTTTAAGCAGTGATATACAACATATTGACAAAGTACCTATAAACGTTATTAAAGCGTGTTTTTTTTTTATTTCAAAGAGATTTTAAGCACAAATTTTAAAATCCACATCCAATTCTCAACACGACCAAATCCTAATCAAATATCCACCGCCCTGTAGGCAGCCGTCTCTTTTCTCTTATAACTACCTAAGCATAAAATCCAAATGCGCAAAATAAACTTTGGCGCACTTGCAGAACACATCTTGGTTTGATTACCAATTTAAAACCTTAAACCTTCAGTTCACATACATTTTTAGTTAAACTTGTTGATATTTGTTACTATTAACGTAAAAATACATCTTCGAACGTGTTTCAAGATATGTGTCAAAGACGTCAAATGCTATGGAAAGTCAGCAGTGTTTGTTTACTTTTTTTTGGATTCTACTGACGAATGATGTAACTAGGTATGTTTACCTTGTTTGCATTTCCATATTTAATACTTTAAACTATTTAACAATAAGTCGTAAACATATTTCAAAGAGGAAGTGTTATACGGTTAAGTGAAAGAAATATGCAAAAGGGTTAGCTTTGCAAAGGTCCGGACTTCACATAACTCATTAAGATAAGGTAGTATTTCACTTATTTCTTAGTTTAAATTCAAGTAAAAATCTACAAAGACCAACTTATACGTTAATCTGTTAAGGAAATAGTAGGAAAAAGACTTGTTAGTGGTATGTGTACCAGTAGTAATACACATTAAAATACTTGTACATATGTATAAAGCTTTAACTCTGTCTTCTTCGTAGAACATTTATTTGAGTCAAATCACAAATTTTAATTCCTATAGCTGTATTGTTTTATGCTAAGCAATTGGTAATACATATTTTTCGATAAACAAATACTATTCTTGTCTGAAATAGACACAAATTACTTTTTGATACGACTTCCGAATCTTCCACTTTCTAAAATACGATCGTTAAAAGCAAATGAGGAATCAGATATGTCACACAATCAGGCCATCAAATAATAGATGACCTCTGTCACGGTCATATTTTAGGGGTAAAATAACGCCCAATACCTCTTTTAAATTCACATAAAAAATGAAATGACAATAATTTCAAATCGTTGTCTTTTTAGTCGCAAAAACTCGGGAAACGCTTTCGGATTCAATTTATTTATTAAATCCGTTTCAGTGTTGGCATTGTTTGTTCTCGGGCTACTACTATTCAAAAGCGGATTGTTTTGTTTTTAAGCCGTAAATAAATATGCCTAGTGTTAGGAGAGAATTTAATCACTTTTATATTAAACTGTGCGTCGACGAATTTATAACACACTGAATTTAAACAACATATCGAATGGTAATACCTGTAAAAGGACCAATGTGATCAATTGTTTTACTGCTATCTCAGAAATTTTACAAATCTTTTAGCCTTAGGCATATTTATTTTTGACAATACCTGCGTGAAGTTCCGGAATTGATCTATTTTTAGTATAATTAAAAAAAACGTGTGCGGCAAATTTTTTTATAGTTTTTTCGTAGGTATTTGGATCCATGTTATGGCAAAAGAGGGCTTAAGGATCCTTTTAGAACGACGTATCACACCTATCAGAAAATATTCTATGCCAATTATTTTCACATAATTATATGTTTTGTATTCATATGACCTACGGCCGTAATATTGGCATAAAATGTTTTATTAACGTTTGAATACAGTTTCAGTTTAATTATTATGGTTTGTTTAAACGAAAGCAATAAAATATCACATATCAGCGGGATTTTTTTGAGACCGTAGCCTAATTTTATTAGCACAACGAAAGCAAACTTGTTTACAAATAAAGTAGCAAAAGAGAAAGCTGTCGTGTGAGTTTGTATGGAGAATAAATGAAACTAGACAATGACGGGCTACACAATTGCAGTGAAAAGACGCGGCACCGTGCGGCCGCTGCAGCGAACAAGAGAAATAGGAGCCAGTCGCAGGTGCCACAATGTGCGTCGGAGGTGCAACAATGTGGGCGCTTCTGATTGCAACGTTATACGCGCCATGATTGCGCGACGCTTCAGCGGCCGAGTTTAGGCTGAGCGGAAACCATTGCATTGTTGCTAGAAAAACTTATACAATGTACCGTGTATTGCCAGTTTTTGTACTGCACACTTTTTAAATGTAGATAAATGGCACACAATGCCATGCCAGATGGTATGATGGTTCTATTTTTGCCATTTATGGTGATACAATATCACTTTCGCACTTGCATAGTTGTCAGAACATAACGGCAACAACGACAAACAGGACCATCATAAGGTGGACAGACAATTTATTATACATATTTTAAATTTAAACTACAGGTTGTTGTATTAACTTTACGCATATTTAGTTAGTTTTTTTATACCTATTTACAGGAAAACGGTTTTCAATTTCATCAAAATACATGTTAGGTAACATTTCAACTACCTAAGAAAAATAATGCGCAAGCAGTTTCAAGCACAGCTATCGTTCATGAACGACTGCCTGGAGCAGTCACAATGCACAATGTGCATTACCGATCCAATAAAAACACGAGAATATGCTGATGAAGCATATTTATCATAAAATCTTTGTACATACAAAGCAATGACAAATTCATGAGTTTCGCGACAAAAGGGTTAAAAGTTTCGGCAGATGCCTAACGTCCAGCCGATGCATCGTCGTACAGCACCTACCTCTCCAGCAGGAACTCAACAGTATGAAAATAAATAGTCTAGTTCTATTCGGCAGAAATTGTTGATCGATCATATTTGCTTGACCGTTCGTTCCTACGACACCTTTTGATTCTTGAAATAATTCTTAAGTGTTCTTCAATTCAGCATATGAAATTTGTTCCCTAGCAAAATTATTATTTGCGTTCATTGCTTTAAAAATGGAAAAGGTCATAGACCGTGGACAGCGACTTTCTCATAAATTCAATCTACTTCAGCTGTCTAACTTATTGCTAGCAAATAAACCAAATTCAATTTGGCTGAACTCTAACTAAAACTAACAGAAATTTAATTTAATTACCATGCGACAGTGGATTCGTTCACTTTTTCACTGGCAGTCGATTTATTAGCGGTAGGTAGTTATTTGATTCGAGTTATATCTGAGATTACTTCACTATCTCGATTCTCACGAGTAGTGCTTAGTACTAATACTCATATATACGAGGAGATGTCAATAACGTTCCAAAGGTGTTTTTGTCTCACTAATATGAAGGAGTGACAGAGAGGGAAAACTACGATGCGCTAGCAACCGCTAGCGATTGGCAACTTGGCTAAGCATCCTGTTCGGTAAGTGCGCCAATGCGCTGCGGCGATGCGCGCCGTAGATGCGTCATTACGCCCTAAGGCAATCAAGGATTTTCATACAACATTACGTTGCACTAGCGCGGCGCCCGCAGCCGACGCAGGCGGACGGCGGCGCTCGCCGCACCGGGATTTCTGTTATAAAAATAATAAATTTAAGTCATCCCTGATTTTGAGAAATGATTTAGACCATTTTAGAGTAGTTTTGTGAAAATATATTGTTTTATTTACTTTTTTTACCTCACAGGTGTGATGAAAAACATTGTATGTGCCACGGGCGGTACAAGAATTATGTACCTACACAATTTGTTATTTACCGCCCTTAATACCCAATGTACTATTGAATATTTCTCATTTAGATTTGTCAGTTGTCACGGCCACGTACAGAAAGTTAACGTTACCTTAACTTATTTTCTATGTTTTTATAATATAGTTATGAACAGAAAGTTTGATGCAGGAAGACTTCGTCAATAAGTACCAAAATACTGGACCTCTTGGAAACCCTTCACTTTCGAACATGATCGTGAAACTAAATAGAACACCTGTCAAACTAAATAGAAAATACACATTTCGACTTTAAAACATGAATGTTTGTGAATCTAATGAACGCATATTTAATTAGTTACATATTATACATGTACACTTGATCGGATAATGTTCACATATTCTATGAACCATTGATTAGGTACATATTATTCATTAATAACCAAAAAGAACCGAACCACTATAAATCCGACACAAAATTTGTGACAATACTGAAAACGCTATTTATTACACAAAATATTGTTTCAATATACGGAATGAACATATTATTATTTAATGGTGAAAATTCATCAAATTCGTTTTTCTGAATAGTTGGCGACGGTAACAATGTTCGGCACATAATTATTATTCATGGCCAGAACCAATTAAAATAAGTCAATATTTCTGTGCAAACAGTGATAGCTCAGTTTGGCTCGGCACATAATGGCGCCAATTATTAACTTGGGTTAAAGTGACATTTTACAACAGAAACGTACAGCTATGTAGTTAAATAATGTCCGTAGGTACCCATTTTGTATAAAATATGAATACCACTGAATATCATTTAGTTATTAATAGTAGTTACTGCAGTTTGACTATTTTATCATTGAAGATTTCAGTATTTTTAACATGATCATTGGTTTGGTATAAAATTCCTGTACATATCTCGACTTACTTTATTGCCTACACACAGTATTCAGTCGATACAACATCAACATGCAAATTATTTTCAAATAAGTACACGTTTTTTGGGCATGTAGTAGGTACTTACCTACCTATCAGCTGTCACTCAGTAGGCAATTGGGTAGGCAGTAGTATATTGGGTGTAGCCTGTAATCGGAGCAATTATATAAGTAATCGAATTGTAATTTGTACTCGACTCATACCGTGGACGTTATAAGACCGTAAGAATCGAATAAGGGATTGAAGCGTCGATTATAGAAAATTGATGATGAGGAACAGCATTGTCACACTACTGCGATCGCTAATCCGCTTGGCCAGCGTGGCGATTAAGGGCATTATTCCTAAGAAGAGGCCTGCAGTGGACCGAAATAGGCTGATGACGATGATGATGAATAATATATCATAAATACTTTTTAAACTAAATTGATACGCAGTGTTTAAGTATTATATGTACAAAGTTTAACGTTTTTTCGACTCGTCGAAGGAACTATAAAAATTATAAATATATAATATATGTATAGTATGCGAGTAATATAGTTTATCATTTAATATGGACTTCCGCCTGATTCTATTAAGACGATTTAACAACGTGGACTATTTAGTATGTCCATAGTACATTGCTATTAGAAAATAGCCGATGCAAATTCCGTTCTTCAGTGTTATTAACAGAAACTTGTTGTCCTTATTAGCATACAAGATATATATTTTATACTTATTACAGGCCACGCTTTGTATAATTTACCTTTATAGGGACTACGGGGCCGTGTGGTGACGGCAGTAAGAATACATTTGTCATCACCCCAACTCCTTTTGCGGGTGTCGTAAGAGTCGACTAAAAGATTGAAGTGTCACTGACCATTATTTGAAAGATTTAAAAGATTGATGATGGGCAGCAGCGTCATCATAGTGGACACATTGCTGCGATCGCCAATCCGCTTGCTCAGCGTGGCGATTATGGGCATTTACCTCCTAATGCGTCTATACGCATAGTTAATAGGAGAGGCCTACGTCCAGCAGTGGATTTTCATAGGCTGATGATGATTATGATGATCATGATAGGGACTAAAGAGTATTCTAATTACTCCGTGGAAGCACTGCCCTTAGTGAATAATCAAATTATCAGAATCCAGCCACTAAAGGTGGCAACCTACACATACTCCATCAGTGTAGGCTGTAACGACAATTTATATTTAACTTGGTAGGTGTAATCGATACTTAGGCGGTATATATTTTTACAGGATATGCATCATTAATCATAATGGGGCCAAACATTTTTTTTTTTTATTAGTTAGGTAGATACAAGGTTAAATGTTGTAATAAACATACACACAAGGTCGAATTGTTGTTAGGTTGTTTCATGATTTTTATGTATTTAACCGATCGATAGAGAAATTAACACGAAATTAAACGGTTAACCTCAAATATAATTTAATCTCTAGAGCCTAGGTTTCCGTTATGACATTAGACAAGTTGCCAATCGCTAACGCTTAATCATCAATCGTAAACGAAAGGCAGATAGTTACCTGTCTTCGTTGCAGTAATATGAAAGAATGACAGCGAGGGAAAACTACGACACGATTTTTTTTTCTAGACGATAATGATAGCGTAGCGCTGGTACTTGGGTACTATATAGTAAACCAATTGTTAGTGTAGCTACTAGTGAAAAAAATAGTGCTAATAATTTTTTCGATCCATTAAAACATCCAATTTTGTAGTCGGCGGAAGTTGTTTTCAAAGTCGACCCGCAAATCAAAGTATCCCCGGTTTACGGTACTTGCATATTTAGCTAACGAATTGTAACTTACTATAAAACTATTTTGAAGCTAATTAGTTAAAACATAAGTAATAAATTGGGTCCAATCTTAATCATAGAATTAAGATTGGAAATTAATCAAAGAAAATAAATCGATTTTCCTTAATATTTTTGCACGATTGACATTTTGAGGTTTTTCCAATGGCAATAATCATTCGTTCATAAAGCATAAACACCAGAAATGGCTGTTTAGGGGTTTCCAAAGTCAAGTAAAAAAAAGTTTAGAGGTTGTATCCACGGCATGCACAAAAGTGGTCCATACACAAGCACTGAAAATGGCAATTATCCTTTCTTCTTGAACACCGTGAGTGTGGCTGTTTACGGGTTTCCAAAGTCAATTAATAGTTATTTATGTGGCTGGCGCATAATAAGAGGCATTATAGGTAGACATGAGTGTGGTTTCTCGCCTACGGCTCGTTTCATAATAAGATCACACGAGTGTTTAATGCCTAATTATGTACAGTCACATACATAGCTTTATCAACATCGTTATCATAAGTTTATCATGATAATTTACCTTTATTTACATTGATATCCACTAAGTGAAATACATCTAAATACACGGTGCCTCGCGAGGAACCCACATAATTTTAATGCTGAATTCCTGAGCATATTTAGAGTATTTAATGTTATATAAAATTTCCTGGATTCGGCTTGGTTCCAAAGATAATTAACCTTTTTTCGGAAAAAGTTTTTCGACGTAATTCGTCATAAAACTTCTTTTTGATTACAATGCTGCCACAATGTGTTCTAATATTACCACACCTTTTGCCTGACAATCAAAAAATAAGAATAGACTTGACGAAAAAACCTGTCCCTAAAAAAAAACATTTAAAAAATTAGTTTTAACAAATTGTTGTTATTATAAAAAGGATTGGAAATGTTAAAAAGTATTCAAAAAGTCTAAAAAAAATCGAGTTCGAATTCGAGAGAGAATTTTTTTGTGGAATTTGACATTTGGTCTCATAATATTTTTTGTTTATTTTGATGTCTAGAATGCATAGTTAAAATTATGTGGTATCCTCGCGAGGCACCGTGTATAACAATTCAAATTAGTTGAAATTACTCAATTTATGTAACTCAATCCTACAATAAATCGTCGGGTTAAAAGCAGAACCAACTTCCTTGATGAGTTACCAACTTCAGAGTTCCAGCGTGGCATGTCGGGACTCTCGCGAATTTCACGTCTAAAACTAATTTGTACATAATTATTGACTGGCACATATCTGAGGTCTGAGTTTTGAAATAGTGTTAGTTGTTGATTAATTTACCTGTAACTATTTTTAGCCCAAGGAAGAACGGTGCCTCCCAACACAAGCATGTATACTTCCTTGAAGTTGGTTTTGACAAATCGCATTTTATGCCAATGACATATTATAATAGTATTTGCTAAAAGATGTTTTACCGAACTAGTTGATTTTGTCTTTAATAGCCCACCTAACGAAGACCAAAAGTTGCCTATCGGGGGAAATAACTCGTGTACAAGCGAATTTTGGCATAGTTGTAGGGAATGGTGTTTTAAGCCACATACTAAAAGTACTGGTGGTTAGGGGTGGAGCTAACGGGGGGAGAGGGGTGTAAAGATCCTTATTTTTAATTTTTCGTAAATAACTCGTAAACCGTGGCTTATAGCAAAAAACGTTCTATTACATAAGTAATCTACATAAAATCCTCTACAAAAAAGATATATGCATGTTTCCTCTGGGATCAATGTGTCATGAGATAAGAAAGAAAGAAGACGGACACTAAAGAAATAAACACAGTTGTTTAAGTAGGTATGGCACATACAGAATGCTAGCGAGCATTCCAAAATATTTTAATGCTCAATTCCTGACCATATTTAGGGTCTTTAATGTTACATAAAATTTCCTGGATTCGGCTTGGTTTCAGAGATAATCAACCTTTTTTTCGAAATAAGTTTTTCGACGTTACTCATCATAAAACTTCCATTTGATTACAATGCTACCACAATGTGTTTTAATATTACCACACCTTTTGCCTGGCAATCAAAAAATGGAATAAACTTGACGAAATAATCTGTCCCCCAAAAAAATATTAAAATAAATAATTTTAACAAATTGTTGTTATGATAAAAAGTACTGGAAATGTTAAAAAGTATACAAAAAGTCTAAAAAAAAAGAAAAAAAAAAATTTTTTTTGGTGGTATTTGACATTAGGTCTCATAATAATTTTTGTTTGTTTTGACGTCTACAATGCATAGTTAAAATCTTTTGACGAAGATTATGAGAATATTTAAGGTTTAGAAGATAATTAGGAATTTTATTTTTACAAATAAGCATACGGGGCACGCCCGGGCGCGTGCATTCCAAAATATTTTAAGTATGCATTCTAGATATCAAAATAAACAAAAAATATTATAAGACCTAATGTCAAATACCACCAAAAAAAATTATGTTTTTCTCTTTTGTTTTAGATTTTTTGAATACTTTTGACATTTCCAGTACTTTTTATCATAACAACAATTTGTTAAAATTATTTATTTTAATATTTTTTTAGGGATAGGTTATTTCGTCAAGTTTATTCCCATTTTTTGATTGCCAGGCAAAAGGTGTGGTAATATGAAACCACATTGTGGTAGCATTGTAATCAAAAATAAGTTTTATGACGAGTTACGTCGAAAAACTTATTTCGAATAAAAGGTTGATTATCTCTGAAACAAAGCCGAATCCAGGAAATTTTATTTAACATTAAAGACTCTAAATATGGTCAGGAATTGAGCATTAAGATCTTTTGAAATGCTCGCGAGCATTCTGTATGTGCCATACCTACTTAAACAACTGTGTTTATTTCTTTAGTGTCCGTCTTCGTGCTTTCTTATCTCATGACACATTGATCCCAGAGGAAACATGCGTATATCTTTTTTGTAGAGGATTTTATGTAGATTACTTATGTAATAGAACGTTTTTTGCTATAAGCCACGGTTTACGAGTTATTTACGAAAAATTAAAAATAAGGATCTTTACACCCCTCTCCCCCCGTTAGCTCCACCCCTAACCACCAGTACTTTTAGTATGTGGTTTAAAACATCATTCCCTACAACTATGCCAAAATTCGCTTATACACGAGTTTTTTCCTCTGAGTTTCCTTCGTTTGGTGTACTATAAACCGGCAAAATATGTATTGAAAAAAAAAACACAAAAAGAAGTTGAATTTGTAATGTTAACTGATACTTTAATGTTAACATTATGATACAGCCACTGATAATAATTTAATTTGGTCACGTGTCTAATTTCGAGATTTCAATAAAAAAATACGAATTCCCATAGCCTGTCCTAAATTGAAATAATGTGAACTTTGGCCGCTATTTTCACCTAGAGTAGGTATTTAAAGTAGGACAATAAAAAGCATAGGTACTGTCTTTAGACCTTTCAAGTGTTAACATATTTTTAGGCTTTTGAAAAATATTTGGTTTCCAATTTGAGATAAGTAAACATGACATTGTTACAATATAATTAGATTTTTTTATTATTCAAATTTAGATACCCAAAAATAAATTCACCCCATTAAGCAGAAACAAATATTTACAAGGAACCTCATCAGTCGCAGTCTGTTAGATAAATGGGATTGCATTGAGACACACACGAAATCCGGCGCAGTAAGCCGATGCCTCCGGGACGTCGCTTGTGGCGACGGAGTCGCAACAAAGTTACCAACTTCAGAGTTCCAGCGTGGCATGTCGGGACTCTCGCGAATTTCACGTCTAAAACTAATTTGTACATAATTATTGACTGGCACATATCTGAGGTCTGAGTTTTGAAATAGTGTTAGTTGTTGATTAATTTACCTGTAACTATTTTTAGCCCAAGGAAGAACGGTGCCTCCCAACACAAGCATGTATTTATGAAATAAAGAAATTTGAAATTTGCATTTTTGAATTGCCTAACGATGTGTAGGCAAGGCTACTCTATCAAAGAATAAAAAACGATGATTTAGGGGTGATTTTTAAATCCTTAGTTAATAGTAAAGTCAGATATTCGTTAAGTTTCTAGAGAGTTAGGTAACGATTTTTGTCACGTCTTGATAAAAGGATAAATTGGTGCCTATTTTAATTTATATTTAGATTATTTAGGGTTTAAAAAAATTTTTTTGAGACATGTTCATATTTTTGTACGTATTACTCTTTGTCTTTGATATCTCGTTAAATACTATTTTGAATTTGCGTAGGTACCTACCTAACTACTTATATTCTAATAATGTTTTGTTGCAACATTATTTCCACAACACGTCATAGGTCACATAATATCTAACTACAAAATGAAGAGTCCTCGGAAAGAACATGTCTAGTCAATTCAAATCTATTTATTTATTTATTTTTATTAGCCTATTGTGCCCCACTGCTGGGCAAAGGCCTCCCCCCTCTTCTTCCAATTTAAATTAGAGAAAGAAAAACCACCTTACTGTAAACGGAATAAGGTGTGAATTAACCATGATTTTTTAAATGCTTTGGACATGTTTTTTCCGTGTACCCTTCAAATATTATATCTCAAACGTACTACCCTTAGGGTATTAATAACAAGAACTTTAGTGAATGCTAGTTTTGCACGTAAGGATAGGATATGTGCATAAATGTGACATAATATTATCACGTTCATAGTATAAGTAAGATAGGATGGAATTAAGTAGGAAGGTAAATCTAATTAGTTTTAGCGGAGCTGTACCTGTAGTAATAACTCCGGCAAGGCGCCGCTTGCCACTAAAGTAAACGTTTATCTTAATATACCGTTTTCCTTTAAATATTGTTTGATAAAAATATGAACAAATCCATTATTCCGCTAAATCAGGATTTAAATTTCGTGAAGTTTCATACCAAGTATGGTCACTACCATCTGGGCCATTGTCAGATTTAGCTTGTCGTCTTTTCGGTGGACATACCTAAAGTTTAGGACTTCCTGTACAAATTTTAGGACAAAACAATTGACTAGCTTCCCCGGTTTACAATCCTATGTAGTAAAATCGTAACATAGATTTAAAGAAACTGTAAACTTTTGACCACCGAGTAGACAACTTTTGTTTTTCGAACTTACAGTGACGCATAACTACAGCCGAATTCAAAGTCAAAGTCAAACTATTCTTTATTCAAGTAAGCTTATTAATAAGCATTTTCGAATCGTCTGACATTATCAAGAGAGGAAAAAAAACTACTGGTTCTAACCCTACACCGTTCCTGAGAAGAACCAGTAAGAAACTCAGGTGGACTTGTCACTAATTTTCGGAAACTAACACACATTAACATAGATTGTGTTAGGTAGGTACAAAAATGACTGCTTCCAAACTGTAACGGCAGTAAAGTTGTCTTCGCCGAAGTTTAACTTTTACGACCAAATCGGGCGCTATAATAAAGTAAGTTGAACACCATGTCAACGATCAAATCATGCTGAGTGCTACCGTGAAGACACTCCTAAAACAAATGAAGCGAGTTTAGCAACTCTCTCAATCCTGCCCAACTTTAACCACTAATAAAATGGAGGCAGACAACGAGTTTCTGAATAAAATGCAGTCAGTTAAAACCGTCTCGCACCGAAGTGAAATGAAATTCGATTAAAAGTTGCCATTCGTAATGATTTTTCATTCGTTACGAGAATATCCTATAATAATTACCATTTACGCTTCGTTTTAATATTGCAAACAGAAAATGTCACTTTTTAATTGACGGTTACAAAAGGAAATATAAAAAAATATTGATTCTAGCAGCTAAGGAAATTAAAAACGACTTCTCGTGAAAATGCCCAGAAAATATTTGACAAAGGTGGTATAAAACGCACGTTAAGTTATATAACAAAAAAAAACAATAAAGACTCAAAATTAACAAAAAGAAATACTAAGAAAAGCTGAAAGTTAACCCGTTTGGAAAAGAAAACTAAACAAGAATTTGCCATTGCTTGTTCGTGGTCACGCGGCGCGTCGCGTGGCGTGTCAAACGACTCCAATTCAATTGAGGCGCAATTGGAGTGACAGAGGTAGGGATAGGGACATACATTTTGATATCTGCGTAAAGTGTAGACGACGCTTAACTAGATGACTAGACCTTACCGGGCCGGGCCATCTGATACTTCGGCTAGCCACTCATTGTTTTACTTTGTTTAACGAAACACAAACCTAAATAATTTGGAACAAAACAAAATAATTTGATGAAATATTTTAATTAGTCTTTTTAGGGTTCCGTAGCCAAAATGGCAAAAACGGAACCCTTATTGTTTCGCCATGTCCGTCTATCCGCAGCATTCATAGCTCAGTGGCCGTTAGTAGTACTAGAAATCTTTTTCGGGTACCCCAACTGGTGACGTGGGGATATTTTTTTTATTTGCTGTTATCCTATAGTGTTGGGTATCATTGAATAGGTCTTTTGAAACAATAACGGCCCGACCACGACATTGGTCTAAGGCGACCAGCGGCGAGCGAATCCATGAGTTGGAGCGGGATGCCGATATGGGTACGAGAGGGAGCACCATACGTTTTCCGCTAAGCCGGTCGCCTTAGACCGATGTCGTGGCCAGGGCATAAGAGTCTTAAAAGAAAATATTCTTCTAAAAACAGTGTTTTCGGAGATAATCGCTCCAAAAGAAAAAAAAAATGAGTGCCCTCTAAATTTTGATCCGTATGTCCAAAAAATATAAAAAAAAATCATGAATAGTGGGCTAATAGAATACTTTAAGATAAAAGTATTATAAACAAAATCGGCCGAGCCGTTTTTGAATATCTACGGAACCCTACAATGAACATGGCTCGACATGCTCGTGGCCGATTTTTATTTAAGTAGTCACATTACTATGCACCTATTATAAATCATACATTTGAAATGTCATATGCCAAAGAAAAAAATCTAGAAAAAGATCTAGTTCACCAAAGTTCGAGGTGGAATTCAAACCTACCTACCTACATGCGTATGTCAGCTTTCGCGGCTGATGCCTTAGGGTGACGACACATTTATCAGCATACGTCTAATAAAATTGGCCGTTTAGTATGAAACGTGTAAGTATGCGTACGCGTGCGGAAAGCTGGACGCGGTCCCATACTAAACTGACATTTTCTATAGACAAAATGCGTACGCATGCTGATAAATGTGTCTTCACCCTTAAACGATTCAGCCGCCCGGTCTTCCCAGTAGTTTTAAACAGTAGCTTAGATTGATAACGGTTGATAAAGTTCAAATAAAAAGCTTAACAAGAACCGTTCGACAGTTCAGTTTCAAACAGTTCCACAATTTTAGATTGTGTGCTCTATCGAGTCGAACTTTGTCTAGTAGTTGATTACGAATCTATCTTGAAAAGTAGATATCGTTAGATCTTCTTTCTCTTTTAGAAGTTAACTTATTTAATCTTTCTCCTACAGACGATGTTTTTTTAAGAAGTTTTTTTTCAATATGTCTAAAATGACTCGCTCGTAAAATATTGATTTTTGGTAAATAATATATATTGATTTACTATAGTGATCTCTCCGGGTTTCACGTGTCTATGAATCCCGGTGTTTTGATCGGTTTGTGTTGGGATATGGATCCAACACGTGGGGGCCTTATTTGTTTATTTATTTTATTTTATTTTTCATTACATTTGTAACTTACTTATGGAGTTCGTTGTGTACATTTAATTAATAAGAGTAACAATTATTAACAATTTTTAAATCACCAGATTTATAGGTACAAAAGACGGTTTTTAAGACTTATTCCTTAACATCATTTGGTGATATACATTTGATAAAAATTCAAACATGCATATTTTGTTCACAAAAACTATAATTACATTTAAGACTAAGTTAACTTTATGCAACAGTAGGTACTAAATCATGAGACACTTTAAAATTTTCCTAATCATTGACCATAATTATTTTTGTAACAGTAGGTATCATCAAAAAAAGTAAAATGTACGTAATCATTCAATTCTGTAGCTTAATGTGATATTTTAAATACATTTCAATGTTAAAAATATGCAATGGATTATACAAACGGAACAGAATTCGGACAAAAGGTAATCGATTTAATAATTTTCGCGGTTCATTATTCACAGTCAATAAATACGTACATACTTGAAAATCTGAACAAAATTCTGTATTTTTTCGATACTGTAAATCAAATTTTTGTCCTGTTCCTGACCAATACATTGACAATTAAAAAAAATCATATAGGTAGATCCATTTTGAATGGTCGAGCGACATTTAAATGTAAATGCCACGCCACTGAAATTATTACGCCGCTTTATCTTTTTATTTCTTCTAAGCAAATGTCTTAAAATGATAGTGAAACTTATTTATTACCAGCACAACTTAAACTGTCCATACATCGGTTATTCTAAGTATTTGCGGTTTCTAAGGTTCATGCACAGAAAAGTGAAATTGCGCTCCTCCAATTCTAACTCAAACGTTTATAGTAGGTTTTTAGTTATCTGCTTCTGAAGCGTGTACA
>JALPQI010018534.1:0-36676 GCA_025490895.1 Thaumatotibia leucotreta
TATGCTATGCGAAAAAGAGTTATTGCTATAGTGTTATGTGAGAGTGCAACATATACTTGAAATAATATGCGAGATATTATTGTTAAAATCATAGTTACCGGCAACAACAGCAGTATTTATTTTTATTGAAAATTCAATATGTTTATTAATTAAGTATTACGGTGATTACTTACAGTTGATAGAGGAGAATGTATCGTGCGATATATGGTATCAAAATAATTTTGTTGGAACTTTTAGGTATCAAATTATTTATATTTTCTTATTCCGCACCCGTTCGTATGTACTTCCGCCATCAATTAAGTCAAAAGTCAAGCAAAAGAGCAAAAGAGGATGTACGTACTATTGTGTCCAAATTGTAAGAGTAAGTTCGTTTCGTACAACGACTGCAATCGTATCGCAGCGACTTGAGTCACCAATAAGTAGTACAACAAATAAATAATAAATAAATAATCATAATAAGCAAAACAAGTTTATTAATAACACACATTATCAATCAATTTTAACACAGACTATCAGTGTGAAATCTTCAGAATATCATATAATTTGGCCATATTTGTCTGATTTGGACCTATCAAATATTTTGTTGCCTTCCTTAAAAATAGCCAATTTCTGAGATAAACAGAATTATTTAAGGACCGATTTGGGCACAGCCATGATTAAAAAATATATTTATATTGTAATCGCATTAGGATTTCCTTAAAATGTTTTATTTTGCTTATTAAAATCAGGTATAAAACGTGGAAGAACTTTGAAGCAGGGAAGATTTTAATAGTCTACTTGCAGCACTAAACTACTGCTGTCAATGTCAAACTGACAGTTTACTTAAACACTTGACTGTACTTGTGTTTTGTGTATTTTCTTTTAATTTATTCTAAATATTAGACAAGCAATTACTTAATTTTCACATCTTCTAGATATGGCAAATAAGTAAGTATTAGTAATTCAATTAATTTATCTTAGTATTGGTGCATATTTCTCACATAAACGTTGTTATATTTTGTTATAGTGTTAAAATACTCCCCGGAGCCACAGTATGCGAGGACTGCACTCTGGAAGGTGACATCACCATCGGCGGAGGTACCGTCATTCATCCACGGGTCACAATCATTGCTGAAGGTGGCCCCATCATCATAGCCGAATACTGTATTATTGAAGAGTATACAACTATTATTCACAAGTAAGATTAACTAAGCTTTTGGCTATAAACTTATTCGACGGTTATAAATAATTGATAGTCTTTACATTTGCATGATTATTCCAATAGCAGATATTATCTCTATAGTATCCTTATGCATACTACAAGTACTGAAGTAGTAGTGTATAGGTTACTAATATTAAGGTCCAACCAAGATTCTCGGCCAAGACAAAATCCATAGTCTCGGTCGGACCTTACTAATATAGAAATTTACAGTATACAATCAGATAGCAATACATAGATACATTTCCTTTTGCTCATTCCAGAAAAAGTGATAATCAAGAGGATCCACCTAAGCCCTTGTTTATTGGTGCTCACAATGCCTTCGAGGTTGGCTGCAAGTTAGAGTCATACTGTGGACATGTTGGGGAGAGCAATGTCTTTGAATGCAAGTCCTTTGTTGGAGTGGATGTTAAAGTTGGCAGT
Organism: Thaumatotibia leucotreta; assembly: GCA_025490895.1. Taxonomy (NCBI): domain Eukaryota; kingdom Metazoa; phylum Arthropoda; class Insecta; order Lepidoptera; family Tortricidae; genus Thaumatotibia; species Thaumatotibia leucotreta. Next base: position 1,622 of record JALPQI010018534.1, read on the forward strand.
GGTTGTGTCATAGGTAAACAAAAAAATTTAAGATAATATACAAATATGTATATCTTATATTTAGGTATTTTATAAATTCAGCATAGCAATGCAACATGGCTGATTGGAGAAAAGGAGGGGAGGCCTTTGCCCAGCAATGGGACACTATAGGCTCACAATAATTTAAAAAAAAGTTGAAGTACTTAGTCTGATAGAACAATAAACACAAAACTAAATCTGTTTTACATTGAATATCATAAACTTACAGTAAGATTTTGGTAATAATTCAAAATGAAACCTCAAATAGAAAATCTTTACTTTTTTGGGGGCGGAATACTTACTAGGAATCATATTTTGATCCTTTGTTCGATCCGAAGTTGGTCTCTCAATTATTGAAGAGTAAACAACTTATATGTATAGGTAAGATTAAGGTTTTGGCAGATTTATTTGATGGGTAATTCAAGATATTTTTTATAGGTGCAGCATGTTGCTTAACAGCACCACAAACATTAGCCGACAACACAGTAATCTGGGGTTCAGAGCACCACATCAGAGAAGCACTAGAAAAACAGCCATCACAACTGCTACAGTTAGACTTCCTAGGCAAAGTAATGCCTAACTACCACAGGCTTAGGAAACCTAACATCCACAAGCGAGCGCCTTCTTCAAGGCAATCACAGGAGACATCACCTAAACCATGAATAAAAATGATGTACAATCATGGACTGGAGGCCTAATAACATCTACAATCATATATGTTGTGCATCTGTCTTTCTCACTCCTACAACGTCATAATTAGAGTGCCAAAGACCGATGATCGAATTTTACGATTTTCGAAGTTCATATTAGGCCCTCTTGCCATTCTTTGTAATTTAGCCACAGTTACTGATTACGTGTACTTAGTTGTTGTAGTTACCCAATTGATTACAATACTAAATTATAGACATTGGCAAGAAGCACTAAATATCTGTGTGGTGACACAATGAAGTATAATAGACCATCATGAACAGGTATTGTTAAACTGTTTGCTAATGAAAATTGTATTACACAAACTTCTGAGCAAAATATTTTTCTTGTTGTTCATTTGAAACAAAAGTAGTTTAGTTATACCTATGGCTAAATTACGTAAACTGGCAACGTCACAACAATCTTGGTTCAAAGTTTGATTTATTCAAAGATGTATCTGTTGCATAGTAGTAGAGTTCTTGAGCTACTCAAGTAATGCTTATTCTATTGGTAAACAATGTCAGTTTATTAATAGGATTTAATAAAATCAATTTGGAGGCCTTTGACAAGGACTGGTGGGAGACTTCAGGGGATAGGGATACGTGGAAGAACTTGAGGGAGGCCTTTGCTCTGCAGTGGGACAGTACAGGCTCTTAATAAATAAAATAACAGTAAAATCATCAATTATTATTTGCTGCCCCAAAATTACAGTGTTCTGTTACATTTTTAGGATTATTCCATTTTGGCATAGAGTCAATGTGACAATGTTTAAATTTCAAGCTGATAAAATTGCAATATAGAATCTTGTTATATTGGGGCAGCGAATTCTTGATATGGCATTAATTTTAATTACGTTTATTAAAGCAAGCTATATTTGTAACACGTCTTATTATGCTTATACCTACTTTAAGCATGTATTTATAAATATTTATAAACTATGATGTTTTTTTATCATAATCCAGTTCCCTAAGCGTATAAATGACACTAACGAAGAAAAATATTGTAAGAAAAAATCGGTACCTAACACTTACAAAACTTGTCACATGAGAGGAGGTTCCTCTATTTCATTTGGATCAGTAAACCTTGGTTCGGAGTCTAGTGGCTCTATTATTAGGTATAGGTCATTTCAACAGAGTTGAGGTGAATGATTACACACATCCAAATGAAGTACTAATTGCAAAAAAATAGTGAATGAATGAATGACTTGCGTCAAAATATTGAAGCAAATCCCTTGAACAAACTTTTTGGTCAATCGTACCTACAGTTGCAATTGGGTTTGCTGTCAGTATGGAAAAAGAACACTAATTTCAAATTCCCCGTGTGTTTACATGACATGTTGATGTGTGCGTGACTTCAACTCTCGTGGCACTATCTGTAATTAATTAGTTTCCCCATAGTTTCCCAATAAAATATAACATCTATACTAATGTGAAGGCTTTCTAGCCAAGATACCTACCACTCTGCAATCGTATACTAAAAGCGATAAGTAGTAAATGTACGAAAATGACAGATTCGAACGAAAAGTTAAACATAACGTGACTAATCGTATACGATTGTAGAATTACATCTTGGCTACGCTTGCAGGAGTCCGCTGAATGCAGGTGGCGCAGGACCGCGCAGTCGATGTTTTTATTTTATTTTATTTATTTTAAGGATAACAAACAACTATTCAATATCAGGCTATAAGTATTACATAAATTACGGATTACATTATGTATAGTCAACAGTATTATCCACGGGTTACCTACTCTAAACAAATTGTGGTTGCCAAAAGTGAAACAGTTTTTCGGCTGATGATGATATTAATGCGAATCCAAGGCAGAACAAAACATTATCATCGGTAATGTCAAAACCGACATCCTTGGATCCGAGCCTGAACGCCTAATAGTATATAGAGGTCTGGGTGCTTAGACAAGTTGCCAATCGCTAGCGCTTAATCGTCAATCGTAAGCGAAAGGCAGCTAACTGTCTTTGTCGCACTAATATGAAAGAGTGACAGAGAGGGAAAACTACGATACCCTACTAAGCGCTAGCGATTGGCAACTTGGCTAAGCATTGAGGGTGCTTAGCCAAGTTGCCAATCGCTAGCGCTTCATCGTTAATCGCAGCTAACTGTCTTTCTCGCACTAATATGAAAGAGTGACAGAGAGGGAAAACTACGTTACGCTACTAAGCGCTAGCGATTGGCATCTTGGCTAAGCACCCTGATCCGATATATCTGATGGCGATGGCGGCTATACGTAATGAGATTAATAACAGACAGACAATATTTATGTTGTACGTGTACGCGTGGAAGTAACAGCGCTTCTAGAGGTACCTAGTATTATTATGAACCAGAGGTCCGGATTTCTCGTAGCATTTTTGACGTTTAGTTTATCGACTTGTGATTGTAGCCTGTAGGTAGGAGTAGAAAAAGGTACCTATGTTTATTTTCACACATAAAAAAAAATACAAAAAATATAGGTAAATATAAAAAAATATGTGACCCGGGTCCATTATAATATAACATTATTTGCGACTCACGCCCTTCGTATTTCTAATAGGTATGTTAAATTTACTTAGGCAAGTACTTGGTTTCCGTTTGCAGTAGGTACTACTTAGAAGAAGAGTAGAAGTACGAGTGCTCGACGCTCCACTATTAACTTATATTTGTCAATATTCAAATGAATGTACCTAAAACTGGTCATAAGTTCGTGTCGAATAGTGCAGCGCACATCGCTGCTATTTTTACCTTGTACTTAGGTATCTAGGTAATCAATGCGTAAACTACTCTACGAACACTCAAACTTTATCCCGCAAAGGTCGACGCCACATAACCCTATAGAAAAACCGACGAACTGAAGAGGTTTGTTTTCCACTCCTGAATTCGTCAGGCGAGCACCCGTTCGGATTTCGAAATAGTTTGGCTTCGAATATTCCCGCCGGAATCCGTCTAAAAAACTCCACGCTCGAGTCAAGTGGGGAACACAGAAGGTTGAGCCGCACCTGAATTTTTGTTTTAGCACAGATTTTTTTGCCTAATTATTTTCAACAGGTGACGAATTCCTCGTCTGAAGCACCACTATAGACGACGCCGGCGTCAGCAATCGCGGTAGCTTTAGTTTAGCTGTCGCTCGCAATTAGTGGGTTCGTGAATACAACTACAGCACTATAACCTGTAATATGGTGTAGTCTGGAGGATTGTGCTCTTGTGATTATGGCACTAACGGATAATGGAGAGCATTTAACGCCGCAGGTTTGTGAATAGCTTGAAGATTTTGGCTCATCTCTGTTGAGAGACGCTTAGCATAACATAATTATGCGAGGTCTAGACGCATAATTATAAATACTGTGTCGTTGTTTTTAATATTTAAATATTCTAGATTGAGATTTGTTTTTTTTAGATATGTAATTGACTGATTAAAGAGTGGGTACTACTACCTACTCTGTCATACTAAAATTTACTGGTGGTAGATTGTCTGTTGCCTGTGCTATTGTTTCAGCTCAATAGCAGCCCAGACCTATAACCGTTATGAGAGTCCCTCCCATTCGAAACAAGTATACCTACACGTTCTCATCTCCAGTACATCTTCACACTACATGGCTTTGCGAATGTCGTCTCTCTCAAATCTTAGACAGACCCCAAGCAACCGGGCTCTCCTCACAGAAAACCACACCCAAATACAACCAGACGCAGCTGTTATATGTACATAACATACTTATACAGGGTGTAATCGTTAAGTGTGGCCACACTTATAAGGCCATAATTCCGTAAATATAACAGATATCAATAAACTTCCAACTGATATCGAAAGTGCATTACCCAACGAATAAAATTGCATTAATAACTTTTTCTAAATAGATGGAGTAATATTAAAAATACTAAGTTAAAACGCTCCCATACATTTAGTATGACGACTGGCCTTAAAAAACGTCGGGTGTCATAACAGATAAAACTGTTAGAGATTCGTTATTTGTACGAATACATTGTAATAAAATAATAATACTACCGTTTATGAAATAATTAATCTAACATTTATTCCTAAATAAAAAAATATTCGTATTAAACTACTATTTGAATGAACGTTTACGTACTAAATGTATGGAAGGGTTTGAAGTTAATGTTTGAGATATTTCTGATTTTATTTAAAAAAAGTTATTAGTGTAATTTTACTCGTTGGGTAACGTACTTTTGATATCAGCTAGAAGTTTTCTGGTATCTGCTATATTTACGGAATTATGGCCTGGCAACACTTAACGATTACACCCTGTATATGTCGTCTCCTATATCTAAGTATTGTTCTTGCTTAAGGTCGCCAAAGGTCAAATATGACGCACTTTGTTCACGCTTTCGTTCTTCTGGGATCGACGTTACAATCATCTACTGTTACTACCTATCATCTAGAATTATGAATTTAAGTCGCGGTATTTTTTATTTTATCTGAATGATATATTTGCGGCGATAGTGAAACGGGCAGTAAGCTAACATCAATAAGGTAATAGTAACCCTTATTATAGATACCTATATTCTCGTCCTCCAACCGACCAATTCTCTAAATGCCAGAACGCCATTCTCTCTATAGGAATGCCCTAAAAACTGGAAATTCATGGAATGCGCTGCCTATTTGCCCATTCACAAAGACATTTAGTATTAGACTAAAGTCTCTCTTAAGTCTAACTTGATCGCCATATTTTTGACAGCTACTGTGCAAGAGATTGGATTTATACAGGTTGGTAAGTGAAACGGGTGGGGAGCTTTTTGAATAGCAAGTCTATTCCGATCTAGGTTCGGAATTTAGGAGCAAACATTGTAATTATTTAAGGTATACCCTCGCCGTGCCTGCAGCCCTGCAACCGAATTAGCCATTTTCGCTGAACGGAAACTTCACAGACGGTACCGTTATTGTAAATCCGGAATGGACGCAGAAGCCACTACCACGTCAATATACTTAACGACATGTCACGCCACGTGAAGTGATCCTTATCATAGTTTTAGTTTTGTTTAAATTTTTATATCTTTTCTTTATGATGCCTTACAACTGCGGTATAACTTAGGTATACCTACCTATTCGAAAAAATATTATACCTACACTAGTTTTACCTACACTAGTTTAATTTGTGGAAGACTGAACTGACACCTTCTGTCTGCTGGCTCGGAAACGATGTTGCTACTGTTTCTAGGACATCACAACTTGAATTTCCTACTCGCTGGATAAGGAAAGGTGGGGTAAGATGGAACGGTGTTTTTAATGGGGTAAGACAAAAAGTCGTCCTTCTGGCACAGTGTATACAGGTAGCTTTTTGTCTTACCTCATTAAAAAGCCGTTCCATCTTACCCCGCTTTACAATATCCACGGATGTGACGGATCCATAGGTAAATGTATCGATTATTACATCTGGTTTTTGATTCTAACATACCTACATCAGAGTTCGCTGTGCTGCGTGAGCTTAACTGTAGCAATTACGTAATTTACGTTTCCTAACTAGTGCGGAAAAGTAAACTTTGCACACGCCTCGCGTGCATTTAGAGCCGTACCATGAGCTGCCACTTCGCGTACTTTCTACCCATCCTGCTCGTACTCACGAATTGTTGCGAGCAAGCCGGATGGAAAGTAAGTATGCGTTAATAATGCGGCGGCGGCTCATGGTATAAAAAAAATACAATACAAAAATATTAACTGAAAATCAAACATAACATTAGTGGGCCTAATCGGTCATTAGAAACAAAACACAAAAAATGTAACATCTTTCAGGTAAGGAGAAATAAAAACTTTAAATAAAAAATATTTTTAACGGCATTACCCTCGGCTATGGGTAATGCCGTTCGGGCAATGGGGTTATGACGCTCAAACCGGCATCGGCATTGGCCGAAATAATATATTTGATATCAATTTTCTTCAATCAACAGTTGGAGATCAACCCTTAACAACTAATTTAGCAATGCTTATCATAGTGATGTATAAGTTATACATGATAACAAGGGTTTTATTAATATAATCAACATATAAACATGAATATAAGTTTAGGCACAGAAATCGCATATGTAACCGTCTGCTGAATCCCATCCCGAGCACATAGCGTGGCTCCATAGTCCGCATACGGTACAGCAGTACCATTTCTCATTATTCTGCCCAAATTCCTTGCATATATTGCACATGTTATTGTCGTTACCTTCATCATCCATTTCATAATTACTGTTGTCGTTGCAAATATCGGAATTTGGTTCAATTCAATATCAGACTCTGATGTACTTTCTTTAACTTTACGTCTGTATCCTTTTTTAACGACTTTCTTTTCTTTGGGTGCTTTTAAATTTTTATTATTCTTAACTTTTTTATTGCTGTTCTTATTTTTCAAAACCGTTGCTGCTGATAAGTTAGAATGTTGTGTTTTGTTCCTAAGATCTCTTTTTGTTTAAACCCTATCTTTATGTTTATTTTGTCCTTCTGATTCTTTCGATTTTTTCGATTTTCTTTTTCTTCTAAAACTGCTTTCTGAGCACGACGATTTCTGGGCATTTCTGTAAGGAATAATATAAGTGGTCAATGGCGTTCACTCGGGGGTAATGGCAATGGCGTTCATCTGAGCGTTATTACCCCAAACGGCCGTTTCGCATTAAATAAAAAAATTAAAATTTTACACGTGAAATTATGCAACAATAACAACCTTGCCTATAACTTTATTAGTATTACAATAAGAATAACGAGAAACATAACAGGAAAATAAGTCAAATTTGAACTTACCGATAAAAACATCCAGCGAAAAATAAAATCGAAGAAGCTCCCAACAATTACACAACTGTCACTCTCACATGTTTTGGCGGACTGCCAGGACCGGTCGCCACTTGCTCAAGCGTCACTCCCCGCGCCCTTCCTCCCATACGCCGCCATTATACACAGTAGTTGTATCTAGTTATTGTGGTGACTGCCATTACCCAGCGACCGATATTACCCCTGCTTCCCCTAATATAAAAGTTACGCAATACGTTACAGTAGGTACTACGAACAAATAAAACATGGAAGCTGCACGCCATACTAAATTGCCTTTCAAAAACGGTCTTGAATTTTAGGTGACAAGTGTCACCCTTTTCAATGCATCACGGTATTGAATGATTGGTTCGTCAAAGTTTTGATTGGCTATATTCTATAAACTATCAAAGATGTTGCGCCGAAATATGCGCGGTGTTAAAAATGCGCTATGTCCTGCCCATCTTGGCACAATTGAACAATTGTTTTTGGGGGCATTTTTGAGCTGGCGTTTGTCGTCCATGTTATACAAGGTGCTCACGAGGAAAGGGAAAAATTCTAATTGAGACTAAAAGAAGCAAAATATTTTAAAAGAGTTTGGCCAAATCTGCAAAAATTTGATGTTTTGAATGCCTTAATACATAAAAAAAGGATTTTAAAGTTTTTTTTACATTTGCTAGTTAATTAAAGATATTTTTGTTCATTTGATGTCTGTCAATTAAGTGTGACAAGACTAAAACAACATGGTGACAAAATCGTTTCCTAAAATGCGTTATCATAGCGTAACGGTAGCATAAATAACGGTCTAAAACGGTTTTAAGAAAAAGTCAAATTTTCTCTTAAAATAGACTGAATCCAGTAAACTTCAAATTTGGTCAGAAATCTGCAGTTGAATTTATTCCCTTTCCTCATGGGCACATTGTACCTATACCTATGGTCGCAGTTACAGTAGGTAAAGATGGTTCACGCCGCCAGCTTATGGTTGCCCAAAATGCTTTATAATATCTAGATAAATTAGTAGGTAAGTATGCACAGAGAGAACTTACCATAAATTTTGCAAAATTTGTCATAGATAAGTAAATTCCTTACAAGAAGAATTTTTAGAGTTTGTGTTTCATAAAATATGGTTCTTACGGAGCAGGTGGGATTGTTATCTCGTTTTATGGCCACTTTAAACAGAAATGAGCTACAAAAATATTCATAACTACTGAACGTAGAAGTACGGCAGTCATAGATTGCAATTGTGGGTTAGATACGCCACTTTAATGCAAGAAATGGCAAAATAGTTGTTCTACAACTTTCAAGCCTCAGTTTTTATTGTTCGTTTATACCATTTCAATAAATAAAATAATTGCAATGCAAATCGAATCTTAATAAATTAAACGAATGTAATAAATATAGCATTTACCTAGCAGTGGTGGCTCAGTGGTTTAGACGTTTGACTTTCAATCCAGAGGTCGTGAGTTCAAATCCTGGCTCGTAACAATGAATTTTTCCGAAACTTATGTACGGAATATCAGATGATATTTACCATTAGCTTTCGGTGAAGGAAAACATCGTGAGGAAACCTGTATACATCCGCGAAGAAATTCAAAGGTGTATGTGAAGTTCCCAAGTTTCCCAACCCGCTTAGGGCCAGCGTGGGGACTATAGCCCAATCCCTCTCATATATGAGAGGAGGCCTGTGCCCAGCAGTGGGACATTATATATATTATTTAAATATTAATAAATATAGGCCATCAGCCCTTCCATTCGGAAACGTCCTAATGCTTAGTATATTATATTACTCTCACAATAAACTTCAGTATCCATTGCACTGAAGCTAATTGAGATAGACAGATAAATTCAGATGTTTCCCGAAGGGAAAAGATCGGACATTAAATCGGTAGCCGCACCATGAGCTGTCGCCGCGCGTCATGGCAGACACAGGCACACAGATCTGTAATGTTTCGGTGATTGGTGATAGCATATCGTGGACGTCAAAGCTCTTCGTAGATTATTAGTTTCAGCATGGATGCAATCTGATATAGGGAAAAAATATGTACCTATCTGCACGATAATATACAGATATTGTGTTGTGTATATATTGGCCGTATGGTAACGTGACGGCAATAAGAATACATTTGTCACCTCCCCAACTCCTCCTGCGGGTGTCGTAAGAGTCGACTAAGGGATTGAAGTGTCACTGACCATTTTTGATAACGATTGATGATGGGCAGCAGCGTCATCATAGTGGACACATTACTGCGATCGCCAATCCGCTTGCCCAGCGTGGCGATTATGGGCATTTACCTCCTAATGCATCAAATTCGCAAAGTTAATAGGAGAGGCCTTCGTCCAGCAGTGGGCTATCCACTGCTGGACGAAGGCCTATAGGCTGATGATGTGATGTGATGATGTGATATATTGTACTGGTAGTACCTAGCATAAAGTATACATATGGGGTGTCTCATTATTGTTTAAAAAAAATCTGTAGGTAATCTATGGCACAATATAGGTAAATGTAGTAAGTCATAAACTTGCTCCACTTCAGGGGGAAACGTTAAGAAGAATCATTGTTAATTTATTATCCTGCAGAGTAAGAACGTTTAAGAAATTGCTAGTCGACTGCGTTGTTCTGATAACGGCCATGATGAATTTCGTAATTGGACAGCAGCCGTACCATGAGTTGGCAATCGGTTACATTAGACTCCTTAGAGCCTGTTCACACTACACTCACACACATCTAGCGATTCACTTGGGCGATTTCTATATAAAATTGCACGCGGCGGCCGGCGAACTCGCAACTGCAATTTGTGTATAGAGATCGCTTTTAAATCGCCCAATCGCTAGTGTGAACAGGCCGTTAGGTTTTACTCGAAACGTAAAGCAGTAGCCGTACCATGATCAGGAAAGTAAAGGTTACATTAGGTTTTTCTAGAATTATAACTAACGTTAGACTCAATAATATTTAAATATTTATCAAACGGGTTACTCACGTAATTTCAGTCGATAATTGCTCGACATGTTTCGATGCATTTAGAGGATCCTCATCATGGAGTACCCGCGACCAAAGCCCGATGTATACTGTGGGCTTGCGCTCTGCTAGAGCGGGTGCTGGCCGCGTGCAACGCTGGCGGAGACGGCGAAGGAGGAGAACTACACTCATTGTCACTTTTGTCGAAAAGCGGCTTGCACACAACACTCACTACGTCACTAGGTAATAGATAAGGGCTCGTCTACACTGGAATACCTAAAGCCGTTTTCCAACCAGGTGGCACTGACCAACCACAATCACGATAAAAATTCGTGTGCGTGTGGACTGAGGGACCACTTATTTTTTAATGGTGATTGGTATGATGGTGTTTGGTGAAAATTTAGTAGTAGTAGAGAATTATTTTGTAGAAAAATCCTGGAATTTGTAAAGAATTCATTAAAAAGTTATACAGCCAAACGTGTGGTCCCTCAGTTCACACACTGAACCTTACACTTCAGGGCACGTATTTAATATGCTGGCTTATTTTAATGTTATACATTTAGTAAAAACGTATTTAAACGCATTCGTAATGACCGAAACGTAATTTGGCAATGATTATACACTAAAAAGTCTTCCTTTTTTGGTCCCTGAGGGACCACATATAATAACTAATAAATCGGTACATTCGTACAAAAAATAAATGGATTTTTCTTTGCAAACATTAGTAAAAAACGCAAGGAAGATTGTAAAAGTTAAAGGAAAGCACAACTATTAATCAATTTCGCAAAATTTATATTTGTTTGTGGTCCCTCAGTTCACACACTATGAGTTAACAAAATAATCAAAATCTTCTAAAATATAAACATTATTAAAAGGTTTGTCGTACTGAGGTTTAGTTAAAAAGCTTGACTACATAAATATATATTTTAACGTGGATTGATGGCGTACAATATAAAATAAATTGCTTTTTTAACATTTCCTTAGCAAAGCGTTCATTAGGGTGACCACACAATGAAAAGCGTTTACTAACGTGACGTGCCTCATTTTTAAATTTGCTTACTAATATCAAATGGACCAAGGAAAAACTGCATACAGCCAACTACATTTTAGATTCTGTAAGCAAACTTACAAAATTAAAAACAAACTAAGTTTATGGTATCAGGTTTGGTGCGGTAAAACATGTAGCTCGAATATACTTGTCCTGCGTATTATGTTTAAAAAATAAAAAGGCGGCAAATTAACTTGAATTGATGTGTTTGGTTTGTTATTGCTGTATTTGCAAATTAGCATTGTGTTGCAATTGCATGTGTTGTATACTCCTTTTTTCCGGGTTGTTGATCTGGTAAGTACAGTCAAGGGCATTAATATATATACACTTCTCCATACTGATCCCTTACAAATGTGTCTATATATTAATGCACTCGACTGTACCTCCATTAAGCAGCATTATATTCTAATAGTATGGTTTTTCAGGTTTCCCATCATTTGCTAAGGAACTTTTCTAAAATAACTAGAGCGATTTTATTACAATTGAAAAGTATTGCTTACACATTACGGGTAGTACGGAGCAAGGGGCGAAAGGCACCTTTTCATTTCGAATAAATATGTACATAAAATAGGCGGGAGTAATACTCGTGTTTTCATTACTCCCTAGAAGGCATTAATCCCGTCGAATCCGCGATTTAAGGAAAATTAACCCACTTGCGCACCCGAACTTGAAATATTAGTCAGCGATCCCTGTGTTACCTCTTCACGCTTAAACCGGTAAACGAATTTAAATGAAATTTAATAAGGTCATAGGCTTATAAATATTGTTTCTAAAGATTTAACGCAGAGGAAGTCGCGGGTAAAAGCTAGTAATATATGTAGGACAATTTGTCATGTAGGAAGTTATTTATAAAATGAGCATTTTAGGAAATTGCAGGTTTGTGAATCGTTGTTTGTTAAATAGTTATTTCAGAAAAGTTGTTTAGCAAATGATGGTAAACCTGACAAACCATACATCATCATCAGCCTATGATAGTCCACTGCTGGACGTACACCTATTAACTTTGCGTATATAGACGCATTAGGAGAAAAGTGCCCATAATCGCCACGCAGGGCAAGCGGATTGACGATCGCAGTAATGTGTCCACTATGATGACGCCGCTGCCCATCATCATTCTTTTATCAAATACCTAATGATCAGTGACACTTTTACGACACCCGCAGGAGGAGTTGAGGTGGTGACAAATGTATTCTTACTGCCGTCACCACACGGCCATACTATTAAAATAGAATGCTGCTTAATGGAGGTACTTACCAGATCAACAATCCGGAAAATAGGAGTATAAATAACAAATAACAAACCAAACACATCAATTCAAGTTTATTTGCCGCCTTTTTATTTTTTAAACATAATACGCAGGACAAGTATATTCGAGCTACATGTTTTACCGCACCAAACCTGATACCATAAAGCTAGTTTGTTTTTAATTTCATAATTTTGCTTACAGAATCTAAAATGTAATTGGCTGTATGCAGTTTTTCCTTAGTCCATTTGATATTAGTAAGCAAATTTAAAAAGTTGAATTTAAAAACGAGGCACGTCACGTTAGTAAACGCTTCATTGTGTGGTCACCCTAATGAACGCTTTGCTAAGGAAATGTTAAAAAGCAATTTATTATATATTGTACGCCATCAATCCACGTTAAAATATATATTTATGTAGTCAAGTTTTTTAACTAAACCTCAGTACGACAAACCTTTTAATAATGTTTATATTTTAGGAGATTTTGATTATTTTATTAACTCATAGTGTGTGAACTGAGGGACCACAAACAAATATAAATTTTGCGAAATTGATTAATAGTTGTGCTTTCCTTTAACTTTTACAATCTTCCTTGCGTTTTTTACTAATGTTTGCAAAGAAAAATGCATTTATTTTTTGTACGAATGTACCGATATGTGGTCCCTCAGGGACCAAAAAAGGAAGACTTTTTAGTGTATAATCATTGCCAAATTACGTTTCGGTCATTACGAATGCGTTTAAATATGTTTTTACTAAACGTGTAACATTAAAATAAGCCAGCATATTAAACACTTGCCCAGAAGTGTAAGGTTCAGTGTGTGAACTGAGGGACCACACGTTTGGCTGTATAACTTTTTAGTGAATTCTTTACAAATTCCAGGATTTTTCTACAAAATTATTCTCTACTACTACTAAATTTTCATCAAACACCATCATACCAACCACCATTGAAATATAAGTGGTCCCTCAGTCCACACGCACACAAAAATTCCGATGACGACTAGACTTAGGTCGAGAGAAAGGGACATGCCTATACGAATCGTATATCACTGTCCCATTCCGTGAACCTAAACTGAATCGCATTTGTACGTCATGGTAACCACCCAGGACTCGCCCGCCCTCGCGGAACCGTCTGGAATACACGATCATGCCTTTGAGTGCATGTGGGTACTAAGGCTAACTCAATTACTGTAGTGAGACGAGCTCGGTGGGCCCTGTTAACAATCTGGCCATGTTTCTAGGAGTTGGTAACAATTTGCTGAACAAACTGTTGAGTCGATAGCTATTGGGTGCCTTGGGGCCTGGAACAATATGGCTAGCGATGTAATGGGACGTTTTAATAAAGAGCTTCACATACGCTATGCGTATAATTATATATATTTTTTTATAATATGCATATTAGAATAGGACTTAAAAGCATGTCAGGGCCATAGTGGTATCTGAGAGTAAGGGCCTGTTCACAGTTCACACTAGCGATTCACTTGGGCGATTTAAAAGCGATGTCTATACAAAAACTGCACGCGGCGTTATCGCCGCGTGTTCGCTGCGTGCAATTTTATATAGAAATCGCCCAAGTGAATCCCTAGTGTGAACAGGCTCTAAGCCCTATTTGAAATCGAACCTTGGCCAGCTGATTATTCGAAAGTAGGCAGAAAGAATGTACTTAAGTCAAGCCTTTGAGAAAGAGCAATGTATCAAGTATTCATATTTAGCTTTACCCGCCCCCCGATTTTTAACTTCGCGGAAATTACACGAAATTGGCAATTATTTCACACCGCAGCGTCTAGAGGCACAAATCAAATTAAACACAACAAAATAGGCCGTCAGCCGCGTTAGCCAGAGTATCCGTCTACCTATTCACATTTTTTTATGCGTGACTATGCTCTTTCCTAGTACATTTTGATCCATAATTTCGTAGCAAATACTCATAACAATAGGTCAGAAATAAACTGGTAATTGAAGCGCGCTGGTGGCTGGTTTTTTGAATAATCACACTCAAATTGTGCGTAATACCTCGGTGCCGCAAAAAGGTGAGTTTCCCCATTATGAATAACTTCTACCGCCTCACCTAATTTAACTTGTAAACATTACAATTTAGGCGCCCATCGCGACTTGATGTTCCAAAAGTGCCATTTGCTTCTCGCGAATTTTTATTTCGTCCGTTTTCGTTTTTTGTTTGCGTATTGTTCTTGTAATAGCGCGTTAAAATGAGTTGTAGCAGTAAGCAAATTACTTAGCAGAATAATAATTATTCTACCGAAAAATCTGTTAGAAGAAAACCAGGAATAACTATATCAAGCTAAAGCTTTTTTTAAATTGTGATGTGGATTGTCTGTTATTTAATTCATACTTTGCATTTAAGTATGTCGGTTTTTTGTCATTGATCGCCAATAAGGAGCCTAAGGTCAATCCGGCTACCAAATTCCCAAGCTTTGAGCGACTGCCTTAGCAACGAATTCCAACCGAGAGGTTAGGTTAGGTCTTAATGAACATTAAAGTCCGAATTCCTACCAATTTTTCCTTTAGCAAAATATTTACAATACTTTCATTCAATATTTCCAAATTTAGAATTCTGGAGGATGATATGAATATACTTAAAAAATATTAAGGAATATTGCTGTCCAGTGAATCGTAGAATAAGCAGCTTCGGTCAAATTGGTTCCTAATTCACAATATCTATCTAAATGAGAAACGGAATCGACCGATCTCCCCACTGGTACATTCGGCACCTTTGTCTGTCAGAGCCCGACATTATGCGCAGATCGGGCCTTTTGATATGTTAAGTGAGTAGAATAGGCTTGCATCGAAGATTAGCTCTATATATCGCCCTTCGCTTCCTAAAGTGCTCTAAGCTAAAGGTGCAGTCGAATGGCTATCTTTTGGTAACTTCAGAATCCAGAAAGCTTACAGCCTTCTATAGAATCAAATGCCCCTGGATACCTAGAAACCTACTTTAAGCACAGATTAAATATAGGGAAGATTCCGTGTATTAAGACATACCTGAACAAACTATTGTCATCCTTTACCATCTCAAGATGTATTCCATAAGGAAAAAGAGACAAATAAGGTAGCTCTCCTTGGTCTTGAATTATATCAACGACTCCATTTTCTTGAACAATGTTACCAACCTGACTAGATAAAATGTCATTACTATTAGTGTTGTCCAGTCTTCATCGTATGCTTTTATCGGCAATAATAATATTTTTACCAAATTAGGTAGCGAATACAGTAGGAATAAACCTTATTTCTTACTCAGAATCACGATCTTCTGCGATCCTTGATATGTCATGATTTCTAAATCTATTTTTTAGGATAAAAATAAAAACACAAAATTATTGAAATATTTTCTTTAATTAAAATGTCATAAGAAGTGTTCTGTCTAAAACGTAGCGGTAAGGTCCCGCTAAGAAACACAATTATCTAGCCTCAAAGAAAAACTAACTAGAAGGTCATTTTATTTTTTTACATAATTTTATTAACACGTACAAATCATTTAAACACGAAACTATAGGTGCTCTGAGAATGAGGGTTTTCGATAATTTTTCTACCACCAGGGCGGCGCTTCGTACGCACCTGGTCTCGACAGCTGTCAGATTCATACTATTCATAGGCACCTGGGCCTAAAATATTGAAATTCTATTTTATTTGGAAGAGAATTGATTTTGTAATGGATTACGACTAATACATGGTCGTCGAACTGAAGATTGAACTCTAAAACAGGCGCTCAAAGTCACTGGTATTAAAAATAATTACTATAACTTTGTTAGTTTCATGAGAATTGACTTGGAACTATTTTATTTATTTATTTTAGGTAACAATATGCCTAAAGTAATGGTTTTCAGAATAAATAAACCTAATAAATATGTTGAAAATTAAATGCGCGTTTTTATTTTGACAGTTCGTTAAAGGGTCGGCTCAGTGCTGCCATCTCACCTCCCCATAGCGGCAGAAAAAGTATCAAAAACCCTCATTTAGACAAGTTTCTGGACCTGACGCCTCAGTGCTGCCGCCCTGGTGAACGGCATTTCAGAAAATCCTCATTATAACATGTTTTATGGAACTTATCATCCCTTAAAGCATACCTAACAATTTTCGTATGATGGCTTCTTTATAATTAATCAGGCGACACAAGGATCACATGAGTGTCATTATTAAACTAAACTTAATTTACTTTCTGGTTGACATGACATTGGATGATTACCAAATATGGTGGGTACTACGTCAGAATGTAATCACTTATGCGCGTACCCTTGCCTGAAACAACAGCTTAAAATGTGCGGAGCATATTTTTGAATACTTTTAGGGCACCAGTCATCTGCCTTTTTGATATCTTTGACCCATAATAGCCTTTGTTCAATGTCCTGTGGAAACCTGTTCGAAATTAAAAACATCGATTCATTTTCTGAGTTGGCTATCAATACATTTATCGATATCACGATCGGTCTCTTAAGTGCAACACTATGAGATACAAATATTTGAATCCCACTATTTATAATTACATTATGAATGCAAATACGAATGGTTAATTCACAAAACTACACACATGTATCCGGCAACAAATATTGAATAAGATTTTCAGTTACTTTTACCTTAATAAGGTTCGAAATCTTAAAATTCAAGTCAAAACTAAATTACCGGTGAAACGTAATGTCTTTATTTTGTTCATTCAGGTAACCCTGGCGGTTTTTACACCCTGGAACCACACAAGTCATCACTTTTATCACATTCCGTGCACTTATCGAACAGAAATATACATGAAAAGCTTTATTTTAATCACTTTTACTATTTGCGGTTTAGGTGCACTAGTATAGCCAAACAAACATCGTTGACAGGCATTGCCGGCGTCACCCACAGATAATATAGACTCGGTCTATCAATTTATATGTCTATGACTTTAAGTCATAGCGTGACAGAAAATTAGGTATCCCTAGTCTAGTCTTATCTATGTCGTATGTCGTAGGATGATTTGATACTTCGAATCTTCGCGAAAATCCTAGGGGTTTTGCAAACTAACCTAACCTAACCTATTATCCGCGTTTTCGCAAAACCCCTAGGATTTTCGCGAAGATTCGAAGTATCAAATCATCCTACGATATCTACTTATATACCAAACAGAATCACCTATTTCAATAAAAAAACAACCTCACTTTGACATATTCAATGCTTGGAATTGACTACTAATAGGACTATTACTTTATTCGTTCCCGATAAGTACTTGCGCAGCCGAAACCTCCTTGCTGAGGAGACAGCCCGCACGTTAGCTCACCAATTTTCCCCAATCCCACACGGACGTGTCTTGCTGAACAAACTTAACTATTGTACCTTACTGCGACTTATTTCATGAGAAGCCATCTACATTGAAACCCCGTTTATTGAAGTTCTGCGAGGATATTAATTAATTATATGTATGTCATTAAATTTTCTTAGTTTTGTTTTTACTGTACTTTGTCATACGACCCATTAGCATAAGCTGTAATGTTGTATGATGTCTACTAAACAAATAAACAATAAACAATATTCGACGATGGTGATGTGATGTCATACTTGAGGATTGATAATGATGATGATTAATGATGAAACCTGAATAAATTGCTGGTGCATTCGATTTTCAACTACTTATATAAACGAGTAGGAGTACGACGAGTACGAGTAGGTAGATGTCAGGTTTTTTTTCAAATTTTGCCGGTAATATTAGACACTTCTAAGGCGTGTTTTGTTTATCTCTATTTCATAAATTTATACCTATTTCAAACATATGAACTGGCAGCATAATGGCAAGAGTTGTTTTCAAAGCTTATTTTTGAATATTATTTAAGGAAAAAAAACTATTATTAGTGTGAAAAAACCTTTGTTACCTACACGGTGCGCTGTTGAAAACTGATATATCTAAGTTGCTCTTTAGATAATAATATTTGGTATCAAATTCTGCGCCAATCAAAAACGCCAATTTAATAGGTTATGATATGACCCAATATTTCTTTGAATAAAAGCAACTTCGAATATAAATTATTAGTACTAACATCTGCAGAAGAAAATCCCCACAGGTACGTAGCTAAAAACGAAGCTTGAACGTATCCTGCAGGTGCAGAACAAAAGCGAATAACGAGCAGTGAAGGATTAGCGCGACCACAGAGAGAATGTGCCCTATCATCCCGCTCTGAGGGCCCTTTACCGACGCTGAGCATTCGGTACACTTTCAAGGCCTATTGGGATTTTCTTAAGTTTTTCGTGTGTAGCCGTACCATGACTTTTTAACCGACTTAAAAAAAACTGGCCAAGTGCGAGTCGGACTCGCGCGCGAAGGGTTCCGTACCATTATCAATTTATTATTTAAAAAATACAGTTAAATCAACCTACCTCAAAAACTAAAAGAGATAATTTAATCAAACCAAAAATCGTTGATAGAGTTTATTAATGTGCATAACATATATTTTTTTTAGAATTTTATATCGCGTAGTTTAAAAAATAGAGGGGGGGGGGCACATTTTTCAGACTTTGAGAGCTGATATCTCGAAAACGATTTGCTTAAATTTAAATAAGATTTATAAACCTTTATATCATTTTCAAAGACCTTTCTATTAATACCCCACACGCTTATATACAACTAAAAAAAAAATTCTATCCCTCAGTTACATGTATGGAGGGCCCCACCCCAATGGTTTTTTTTTACAATTTAGTATCATAATCCTGTAGCGGTTCATACAACACATATCCTTACCAAATTTCGTTACTGTAACATTTATAGTTTCCGAGTAAATCAGCTGTGACAGACGGACAGACGGACAGACGGACATGACGAATCTATAAGGGTTCCGTTTTTGCCATTTTGGCTACGGAACCCTAAAAAAGAAGAGGTTCTCAATTCGACAGTTTTTTTTTGTTGTATGTAGGTAACATATGTTACCCGATATATAATCGTGATCGAACGTATAATCCCCGAGATGTTTCCGTTGGCACCAAGTTGGGGTCTGATGATGGGATCTTGGAGAAATCGACGGATCTCTTCAAGTGATATAGGTGACATGTATGGCGCTTTTGGTAATTTTCATTCATTTACAAGAATTTGCATTCAGAAAGTAAGATTTGATGATAGGAAACCAATGATGGAAACCCCAGATGATAGAATCTTGGAGAAATCGGTTGAAATTGGTTGTTTTTATATTTTTTATTTGGTCATTATCAAGTATCGATATCGGTTCTGTTACGTTTTACTCGATACCAAATGCTTTAGGTATCGAGTAAATTTTAACGTATTCGATACTTGAAAACTCATGGTACAGCCATATTTTAATGACAAACGACAATATTTCACAACATATACTTATGTACCGTAAGTAAATTATATTATACTTATATGATATGTAATAACTTGATACAGCATGTCGTTTGTGTGCTGGTTTATTATAAAAATGGTGACAAACGTTTATTTCATACCTTGAAGTATTGTGGGAACAGTGGACACAGTAAATAATAAAATAACATACCTACCTACTTATGATTAGTGAAACTTGGTAAAATGTAAAACCAACGTTGTTTTAGTGTGAAAACCACATCTAATATTCTCGGCGAAAAGCGCATAATTTATTTGTGTGAGGCGAGAGAGAATTAAAGGCGTGGTTACACCGGCGTTTTGGACAAACCTACACTAATTTGATTATATGTATGCGAGCATTTTCTTTGGTGTAGGTAATGTTGAATTCTGAGTAAACGTTCGTGGTTTTAAAACAATAACATACAAAAATTGCATTTCTTCTTTAACCAGTGGTCCTAGTACTTTTTGGTCCCCAACTCATCCTGCGGGTGTCGTAAGAGTTGAAGGGGTTGAAGCGTAACTGGCCATTATTTGACAAAAGATAGATGACACATTACTCGCAGCAGCAGTGGACACATTACTGCGATTGCCAATCCGCTTGCCCAGCGTGGCGATTATGGGCATTTACCTCCTAATGCGTCATTATGCATAGTTAATAGGAAAGGCCTATGTCCAGCAATGGTCTATCACAGGCTGATGATGTGATTTCTGGAATACCCTAGCCCGCTTGCTCAGCGTGGCTATTATGGGCATTTACCTCCTAATACGTCCATACGCAATAGGCTAAGGATAAGCCGTGTCCAGAAGCTAATGATGATTTCGGAATTTCTCGTCTCTAGAGAAATAAACAACGACGATGAAAAAAAACTGCATAAAAAGACAAAAACAAATACCTTTCAATCTACAGCGAATTTTTGATGTAGCCACAAACTGTAACTAGGTGTAGCTTTGTGTGCTACGAAATGATATTTAAAAAAACTTAGTGTTAAGTTAACCATGACATAATTCATTATCAATTAGAAATGTATTACCGTACACCATACACTTGAAACCATATAATTGGCCGTGTGGTGACAGCGTTAAGAATACATTTGTACCCCAACTCCTCCTGCGGGTGTCGTAAGAGTCGAATAAGGAATTAATTGACCATTATGTGATAAAAGATTGATGATGGGCAGCAGCGTCATCATAGTAGACACATTTTACTGCGATCGCCAATCCGCTTGTCCAGTGTTGCGATTATGGACAATTACCACCTAATGCGTCATTACGCATAGTTAATAGGAGAGGCCTACGTCCAGCAGTGGACTATTATAGGCTGATGATGTGTGATATACACTTGAAATATAAAAGAAACGTGTTTAGTATTGTTCGCAATAAGGTGTTTGCATACATATCGAGTAAAACCTAACATTACCATGTTACGGCTAATGTAGCTGTATCATAAGTTGGCAAGTATTGGTTACGTAAAGCAGGCCTTCGCGCTCGCTCCAATAAATAAGTGCGAGCGCGATAGAAAGCTTTACGTATTGAGTAAAACCTAACGTAACCTATACCTACTTAAAAAATATTGGTACGGCTGGACCGTAAGTGAAGCCCTCGCCTTATTTTTTTGTATCGTGCGTGAATCGAGTCAGCCTAATGAGGCGCGTTACGAAACATTCATTCCTCGCATCGGAACCCGAGGTCGTTAGTCAGAATATACGGCCAGCATCAAAAGTTTCGCGATTCAAGTGCTTCCTATAACCCATAAATATTAGGGCTCCCTTCGAAATAAAGTCGCGTATTAGTTGACTACGTCGCTACTTTTGCTGCCGACTGTATTAGAACTTGAAGGAACTAGAACTTTATGTTCGTGGAAATAAGAGTTACAATAGGATTTTACGGAGAGAAAAATGTAAGATCATGCTCTGAATGCCTATCTATATTAGGTTCTTGTAAATATAATAATATGTTTGAAGGGGTAAAATATTTTACTACGGTGATTTATTATGGGTAACTACTTACATCTTTTTAAGTAGGTAGATATAACTTTTAGCAGGTAACGGTAGCAGGCCTGCCGCCGTATAGAAAGTAGGTAAGTCACGGCGGCAGCTCATGGTTCGGATACTGGACTCCTATTTTATTATAATATCCGACGATCCGAGGAGATTTTGATTTTTGAAGCATTAGATTTTGTCGTTTTGTCTGCGGAACCCTGATAAGCACGATAAGCACGTAAATTCGCATTGCAAAAGACTAACGAGTTCCAAAAAGCTCTTTCTTTTTGATTCAGAGATAAAAAGCATTATATGCCTGTTTGTTCACAAAAGCATAAAATAAAATATTTAAAAATAGGTAACAAAATAGACAATGAATAAAATGTTACCCAAAGTGCACCTACCTCTACTTCCATTTACTTGAAACGAATGTAGATCCTAAATTCAGCGCGATGCAATTACAAATTTAATTTTGTACCTTATTGTAATGCAAGTTCAAAGCATATAAATTCAAATTAATTTTCTATGAGCGACCAGCAATACGCGCCTACATTTTTTAAAGGACCATGGGCAACTTAGTATGGATCTCGGACCCAGATCCAACTTAGATTAGAGTTAGGTCATTAAAACGGTCTGCAAATATAGGTACTTCATTTTGTTCCATACGCACCAAGATGTCCATTATAGAACCTAGATATACTAAATGTGACCTTCCCTCCAAAATGTTAAATACCCTAGTCACAGATTCTTCATTAGTTAAGTACTATGTATATTCTGTGAATGGGAATATGAATATATCAGTTCTGCAATGGAATTCGACTTTATACCCATATAATTAAATGAAGTAGATTTAATAGCCTCTCATGTCTGGGTTCTGGGTCCATTTTGACGCATGGTCCTTTGCTTCCTATTTTAACGGCCAAAGATTGTTCGACAGGAACTTATACCATATAGGAACTTTGTCTGACTAACTTTCGAAACACAATGGAAAAGATCGTGATTTTTGTTTTGAATAAGCCCCTAACTAGGTATGTACATTTTATGCAATCGCCATTTCTACTTAATTACCGGTAGTTACAATCAAATTCCAATACATTATTAACATTTGTAATCTTGAGAATAGACGCATTTTGTGGCAAAATACGAACCATATCAAAGATAAATAATCCTAGACGAGTTTAAAACAGCTCGAGTCACCGAACAAATGTATAACCTGTGTAATATTTTCCTATGCAAATGTATTACGTACTTAAACATGAGAGCAAGTTTCTGTTTGCTTAGCTATCTAGAATTCAATGAATTTTATTTATTTTTCTGAGTATAGTAGCAGAGGTAGGGAGGTCCTTAACATTTCATGTTCAGCAGTGATAGGTATACTTTATACGAACCGTATCAAAAATAAATAATCCTAGACGAGTGTGGGAGTTATCAATTGTAAATTGACAATAATGCACCCAAAAAAGTTTCAGAATATGCAATGGAAAGTTTCTTAGTAGGTGTAGGTAGGTACCTAACATAAAATTAAATGTAAAACGCAGCTACTGGTTCCAAATTAAATACTAATGAGAATACCGGATAAATTAGTCAATGAGACAACCCGGTTTATTTATAATATTAATTTTTAACAGAGTTTAATTTACGGTGTAAATCTTGAAACGATTACTTTTGATTTATTTATTTAATTCTATGGTAGATTTTTGATACGATCGGCTGCAATTTTGATGTTTGTAGCACACGTTCCGAAATCTATTGCATATTGTAAAATTTATTTAATCCACTATTATTTTGATTGCTGTAAAATTTTGGCGCTGGTTAAGATAAGTGTAGGCTACAATAGGAGTGCTACAATTTTATTTCGTCCCAATCACACCTAACGTCAACTAAACTAGTAGTTACAGTCAATAGCTATCGAAAGCTACTCAATACATCTTCAGAACTTGGTAACTCGCTGAAGCAAGTTCCTCCGTTGCTCTCAAGCCCTATTAATTTCACGGGCCCAGGTAAGTGTTTGTGTTGTACGTGTAATAAGTTGGACACTGTATGTCGTCGGGGACGGAACACTATTAAAAGTTGGTCCAACTACGTTGACGCAAGTTTTGGTTTCGAAACAGTGGAAAGCTTTAGGTAGGAATATATTGTCATTGGATCTATTCTATTCGGTTGTCAGTGCATCAGAAATATTAGACGATCGTCATCATGGATTTAAATTTATGTATGAGTCTCACGTTAGTTACAATTAAAAAACATCAGAAATATTGCATGAAGTTTGAGATTGCAGAAACAAAGTAGGTAAATAAATACAATACAATGCATAGGTGCTGAAGTTCATCAATGACGTAATCTATTTCTGAGTTTATTGTGTATTCGTAGTTTTGGTGATCAGCACTATTTTATTTACACCCTGTATTAATAAGTACGCACCGAATCTACCTATGCATTTTCTTCTCAATAAAATATTTTTCCTAAAACTCACATCAATTAATTAATCACGAAACTTAATGAAAAGTATCTAACTTTATAAGATTATTAGTTCTCAAATTACTACAGTGTTGATTATTTAACAGTTCCCCTTGTTTACTTGCCGCGTAATTTAATTTCGTATTTCGGATGAGAACCTTGGAACCGCAATCAAAGTAAAACCACTAACTGAAGTTAATTAATTTCGAAGTAAGACTATAATCAGACAAGGGCGTATTCAGACTTGAAATTCTCAAAACATTTCGTTTTGGCCGCGATAATCCACCAGTATAGTAAAACATTATTAAATATGTGAACATTATCAGCCGATAGATGTCCACTGGCTGGACATAGGTCTTCCCCAGAGCGTGTCATAAGGATCCATTGATCACAGCCCATATCTAATAGATACCAGCCTTCTTCATACTCCTCCTCTTCACGACCTCATACTAGGTCATCGGTCTATCTTGTGAGGGGCCTTCCCACGCTGGATCAGCCGGTGCATACTGCATAGTCTATTTGCCTCACAGCCCATAAGTTCTTCAGGCAATGAGTATGTCCAGCCCAATGCCACTTCAGTTTGAACTTTTACAGCAATAGCGGTCCAGAATATAAGCCAAAATAATGATACATAAGTTGTTGCGGTGCACGAGTTTATTGTTTTATAAATTTGAGCTTACAGTCACACAGGATTAGTATTGAAATACCAATTCTTATGGGTGCCTTTTAAGGATTTCAAAATAGAAAACATACACATGTCATACATACACATACATATACATGTACATGTCGGAAAATCCCGAAACCTAATAGATTTTGAGTTAAGACCTCACTTAGATTTATAATCAGTCA
Organism: Thaumatotibia leucotreta; assembly: GCA_025490895.1. Taxonomy (NCBI): domain Eukaryota; kingdom Metazoa; phylum Arthropoda; class Insecta; order Lepidoptera; family Tortricidae; genus Thaumatotibia; species Thaumatotibia leucotreta. The sequence continues at coordinate 26,898 of JALPQI010018534.1, forward strand.
GCACAGAAACTGTCTAGGTACTTACTTGAAAAAAATTGAAATGAAGACTGGAAAGTATCGGATAAGGGAACGTATTTTGTTCAGTTTGCTTACATCACATCTTTGCTAAGGTACGTGCATCTAACTTCCTACCTATACCTATTCTCCTGTAGACTTGAAGTAATTAAAACTTGCTAAGAGCCCACGATGCCCGCAGTAAACCATTTACGCGCGGGAGCGGCTATTTTGATAGTCTTCGAGTTTCGCTCTAAGTTAGTAAGTAGACGGCGACTAGATAAAAAGAACTCGAAGAATAAATGAAGTATGCAAATGTACAGACTGCCACAAGCTACATGAGACATTTTATTGCAAAAGGTGGTATGTTATACCTACTTCACAGGCTAAGTCTGAACAGTTCACACCAATTTGGTAGATTTTTTCTCATGGCTACCTTTTCCCACAGCCAGACGTAAACGTTAATAAGCAGATGAATTAAATTCATTATCTGGCAAACAAACTAAAAAAAAAAACTTTCAAAGAGCATGTATATCGGGCCATGCTCACTTGCTCAGTGTAGGGAATAGTTGATCAAAAACGGCTGGGCAGATTATGTTCAAATTTTTTTCATTTAAAGTTATCTATAAGCCCATTACATCATTTTTTTCATATTTTCGGATCTACGGATCAAAAGTTAGAGACATGTCCGATGTTTTTCAAAACATACGGAAGTGACTGTAAATTCAAATCATCAAAAAGTTTTGTGATCTGTTATTCAAGCCAGTAACTAAAATACAATTCAATCTATTTTGAAACTGCACAAACTGAATAATTGCACATTTATTCTTACGACGCGTAGACATTGATGTAAATAACTGTGGATAAATTTGTATTGTTATCTGTAATGTTTAGATATTTTGAAGATTCCTTCACTGAATTTCTTGTTCGTAAACCAACATCGGCGCCAGTTATTGTTCCTGTTATCGGTGGGAGAAAATTGAATCTGCCCGCGAACCATTGCGATTGCATGCGGTCGGGATCCAGGCTAAAAACAAACATTCCATTTTCCAATTCCGTACCCGTATCAAGAGTTTTCAGTGACAATAGACATCTCAGCTTGTGTGGTAGGGCCTAGTTTAACCAATGTCAACGTGCTTAAATCTGAAGTACTTTAAGGTGCATTTAGACCAAACGAGCATTCGCTTATTCTATCCCCCACAATGAAATTCGTTCGTTAGACAAACATAATTCGTCGAAATTCGTTGATTTCGTAGAGTGGGGGATAGAATGAGCGAATGCTCGTTTGGTCTAAATGCACCTTTATACCCTAACGGCAAACGAATCATTAATTGCCTCGCAGAAGACTAATCTCTTAAAGCTACTAAGTGCAGGCGAGGTCGGTTGCCTGTTTGTAGTATCGTCCCTCTTACCGTAGATATATCCCTGTAGGTACTTTCTTGATTTTAAAGGCTTGGTATTGGCGATGGCCGTGCCAATATTCCTTGTCGATCAGTCGAAGAGGGATCATCGCAGGGATCCTAGCCGTCGAGTAGTTAGATATATCTATGTAGAAAAATATCTTGCGTTGCTCACAGTTGGAATGTAAATTATCTGAAGCTCCGGTGTTAATAGACCGTAGTCTACCCCAGTTAGCCAATATCTACCGCAACTACATGTAGCTATCATCAGACGGTCATTATGTGTCTATGCCATCTATCTTCTACACGAATAGTAGGGAGCACAGAAAAACTCACTAGGTATTTATTAGTGTGAAATGTCAATGTTAAGATGGCGATGAAACCGCCCACTTGCAAGGGGCAAGCTTGAACTGTCGTAGGGGCAGTTCAAGCTTGTATGTTATTATGCTCTCTCGATCTATTATATTTTATACCAGCACAAGCGAGATAGATAAACTCATAGTACGGGTACTATTTTAGATTTGCACTACATTCGAAAGCGGTTGTTCGCTTTGGGAAACAAGTGAGGGCTCAGTGATCATTGAGCACAGACAGCGGCTTAAGGACAGTATCCTTATAATAAGTTGCATTTTAATTCGGTGCTCGCTGGACTGAATACAAAACTTCGTAGAAGCCTACCTACGATTTCAAATGACGATTGTATGATGTGTTTTAAGTAGAAAACAAAATCGCAATCAAATTAAAATTCACAAAATATTTCTGTGTTCTAAATTTCATTTATAGGTTTTGTGTCAAATTCCTGGTGAGCGTCAGAATGACTGACCAAAATAGCGGATCAGTGTTAGAGTACCATCATAATTAACTACCTATTTGCTACTATTTACTACCTATGTTCACATATTTGCTACCTAAGTTTTAAAAAACAAATAAATTTAATTAAGTGGGCAGTCATTCTGACGTCAGGATGACTGCCCACATTTATTATTTCGTGGTTAGACCCTATATTTTGCAACTTTCTATGTACTATGATTTACTACCTATTTGGTACCTAAGCATAGGTATATTTTTTCCAGATTTTTTAGGCAAAAAATGTCGATTTTATAAGCATTTCTAATTCTGAACCAGTTAATTAAAATGATTTCGAACATATTGTGAAAACACAAATCAAATTATTTATTAACTAAATATTTTGATTTGTACTTTTAATTTTTCTCCAGTAGTCACACTACTTAATACTATATCAATTATAAATATTAGATGTCATATACCAAAGAAAAACGACCAAGATCACCTATGTCCGAGGTGGGGATCGAACCCACGTACTCAGCTTTCGCGGTGTAATGGCAACATATCCCATAGGTTAATTACATAGGTTAATTATTATTTCTAGAGATATGTCTTCTTACTTATGACAATGGAACGCACCAAATGATGGACACACTTTCTAAAATATAACGTAATAAAATAACATTGCATTTCTTTATCTTATGAAAGACAATGCGCATTTCTAAGGAACAAACCCATTCTATTTTTTTAGACGGAATAAACTTTTGCGCTTTTGAATTCCACAGAATCGCTCAGGACCACTTAAACATGTGGAAACGATTACAACCAAAGACGCTTGACTACAAGGCACAATAACAACAACGTAGCGTCAGACAAGGAAAGCGCCACATGCTGCCAGAGGTGTGACAGAGAGGCTAAATCAACCCCGGATACCTATCTACGTGACGCTTGCCGCCCCGTCATTTGCAACCAAATGATCTACGATGCGTTTGCGCAGTTTTCGAAAGTCAAATCCTTATACCAATGTTTATAAAGTCGGAAATAGATATAAGTAGCGATAAGATAATATTGTAAAGGTTTTCCTTAGGGAAATATGTAGTGTATGGAGGACACTTCGATGGCAGACTGGGAGAAAGCGTGACGCGGAGTTCTTCCGATATTGTTGTACGATTGTTTGATTAATTATCTAAATGGTACATTAGAATCAGTGGTTGCCGATCCAGTATTCACAGCTAAGTGTTTTATTACCAATTGTGTCGTTTGCATTCTAAATTATATATATAAATCACATTTTACTCGTATTAATTAAATTGGTTCAAATAATATAGGTACTATAACGTACTTTATAAATAATTGGTTACATTAATATTGGCCACCTTTATGATAATAACTGAGTACACACGACATACCTTTTATAATTGTTTTGATTGTCCTTGTGTGATATTTGTGTATAGAATTATAATATTGTGTTGGGTTCGATTCCCGATATTCAAATACCTAAGACTTGAATAAGTGATTATGACATTGTTGTACTTTTATGTCATGATCGGAGATTGTACGTCACAGTGTAGATCAGTAATATCTTACTGATCCATTTATGTGCTGTTCTATAACCACTGTGTATAATTTAACGTGATTATCAGATTATGACTGATACTTAATCATGATAATATTTAAACGAGTTCGATCCTCGTTCAATTGATATTAGCCAAAGAACCTTATATTGGATTGTTTTACAAACAGGGGGTTCGAATCCCTATTTACTGATATTTCTGAGAACAGGCTAAGATATTGTGGACACTTAATGTTGATGTCAATTTAATATATAACAGACTTATTTCTGTGTGTATGGAGTCCTTAAATATAATTGAATTTTCTGAGTGTTATATTATACATTATTGTCTTGGAATTTTAATTCAAGAGGTTGCATTTGTAATTAATGTTACGGTGTAATGTAATAATTATCATTATTTACTTAGCATAAATAATACTTGCTTCTGCCAGGTTTTTCTGGGTTTCCCTGGCTTTAGCATTACATATTGAATTATGTTCCCAGAAAGGGAAGGTGTTTAGGTACTTTTGCTTTGTGTAAATTAAAAGACGTAGTTATATTTGGTATGATAGTAATTGTTAATTTTCGTAATAGTCTAGCATTGATAATAAGGTTAAGATTTTGTTTTGTATTTAAAACTTAATAGATCGAATAGGAACACACCTTTCCTTACTAATTTGCGATAATATATTTCAATTTTATAAATCGCCATGTGACTTATCAATCAATACCCCTACTTACCTCAGACCTTACTTATTACTAAGAAATTATTTTCACAACTATTTCGTTCCCTTAAGAAATAAAGTCGAGACAGAATTAAATACACGCCAGATACCATTACAGCGGCTGATGCCTGTACCCCTCGGCCACTCGGTCTTGACCGAGACCGTGGGTTCGATCCCCACCTCGGACATAGGTGATCTTGGTCGTTTTTCTTTGGTATATGACATCTAATATTTATAATTTAAAATGATTTCTTTTTTTAAATTTAGGTAGCAAATATGTGAACATAGGTAGTAAATAGTTGCAAATAGGTAGTAAATTATGATGGTACTCTAACAATTTTTTGTTTGTTCCGAATTTGAAATGCTATTTCTTTTTTAAAATTTAGGTAGCAAATATGTGAACATAAGGTGTGAAATCGAATTGGAGATCAAAACTGTAAACAAATGGGATACCACCACAAAAAAATAATCACGAGATGGGGGGTAATCTAAAATCATTCAAATACTTATAAAAATGCGTATTTATCGTCACTGACGGCACGTAGAATGTTTAAATATTTTACAATTTTTTAATACAAAACATTAAGGGGAATATATAATTTTTTAATGATATATTTCGCTACTTTTAATAAAATGTAAGGAGTTTAATTTATACTACTGGCAATGATAAGAAATCTTAAACATTTGGTTCGCAGTTATAACAATAACTAGTTTATTCGTAATTTAATACGGTAACTACACTAAGAACCATTTAACAGGGTTCGCATTTCGTCGTTGAGATTGCCAATTCCGTTATGTGTAAATTTCAAATTTGACAAAAGAAGACTATAAACATATGTCATTTGGATTGATTTTTAAACGGTTTTTATTAACTTCACCACGTATCAACTGTCGTCGATGCTTCAAATCTTGTGATCGATTTTTCGACCACTTCTACTGCACCAAAATCAATGAAATTTGGAACTCTTACCAAGTTTCCATGACAATGCAATATTATAATATTTGTATCCTTGTATCCTCAAAGACTGATGCTGCAGACGTACTGCTTGCCTTAACCGAGTGTGTTAGACACGTGAAAATGAATGTATAGCATGTTTGGCATAATCAAATACTAACAGCCTGATCTTGACTTCCAACTCCTCACTCCTGATGCTGCAGTACTGCCTACAATAACAGCAAGGTTTATCTTTTATCGATATCTTGATTTTAAAGAAGTTCTTTAGATATTAAGTAGAAACATGCGAATGAGAGAATACTAGTTACTACTAGGTGGACACCTTGTAGGGGGCCTACCCACGCTGCGCCTTCCGGTACGTGACCGCCACTCGAGAACCTTACCGCCCCAACGGCCATCGGTTCCACGCGCAACGAGCCCCGCCCACTGCCACTTCAGTTTAGCGATTCGAAGAGCTATATCGGTTACTTTGATTCTTCTGCGGATGGTCTCATTTCTAATCCGATATCGCAGAGACTCCTAGCATAGCCCTCTCCATTGCCCTTTGGGTGACATTGTGCCTTCTTATGAGGCCTGCAGCCCTCCAGCTGATATAGTGACAGCGTGAGTGGATCGCGTAAGGTGAGCCGTCGGGCCTGCGGCCCTCCAGCTGATATAGTGACAGCGTGAGTGGATCGCGTAGGGTAAGCCGTCGGGCCTGCGGCCCTCCAGCTGATATAGTGACAACGTGAGTGGATCGCGTAGGGTGAGCCGTCGGGCCTGCGGCCCTCCGGCTGATAGACTGACAGCGTGAGTAAATCGCGTAGGGCGAGCTAGACTGCTATTAGACTGACAGCGTGAGTGGATCGCGTAGGGCGAGCCGTCGGGCCTGCGGCCCTCCAGCTGATATATTGACCGCGTGAATGGTTCACGTAGGGCGAGCAGCCGGGCCTGCGGCCCTCCAGCTGATGGAGTGGCAGCGTGAGTGGTTCGCGTAGCGCGAGCCGTCGGGTCTGCGGCCCTCCAGCTGATAGAGTGACAGCGGGAGTGGATCGCGCAGGGCGAGCCGTCGGGCCTACGGCCCTCCAGCTGATAGACTCACAGCGTGAATGACTCGCGTAGGACGTGCCGTTGGACCTGCAGTCATCAGGTTGATAAGACTGAGAGTATGAGTATATCCCTCGGGTTCGCGTAGGGCGTGCCGTCGGGTTTGCGGCCGTCCGGTTGATAGATAGAGAGTGTGAGTCCCTCCGGTTCACGTAGTGCGTGCCATAGTGCCGTGGAGCCTATGGCTCTCCGGTTGATAGACTGCATGGATTGACCCTTTGGGCCCTAGGTTCACGTCAGACTTTCCGTCAGACCTGCGGTCCTCCGGTTGGTCGACTGACAGTATGAGTTAATATTTTATAGTCTCGAAATTCGACTTGTACAATGTGTTCAATATAAAAATTAACCTTGATTTTCTCAATAAACCAAATTGATTGATATATTCCTTATTGTCAGATCTCTGTTATCTAAGGTATTGTACGTGTTATTCAAACACGTCCATTTGAGACACTTCGGGCATTACAGCTGACATTTTTTTAGTTTCGGATTTCTAAAGTAGAGGCATCGTAAGAAGTCGTTTTTGACAGCTCACAATAGTGTTGTGAAACGCTCGATTTTATCGTCGTAAAATTTTCAGTCAAGTGCGAAAGGGCGTTAGATCTGGTAGGTACTTGCCATTAAAAAAGTGTTAGGTAATCCGAATATCCGAATTAAAAAAGTGTTTGGTAATCTTACTTAGAATCATTAGCAGGCATCGAAATTTTGGTGCCGGAGACGTCATAATGACGTAAAGTCGCATTTAGGTAGGATTTTTTATAGGACGGATAGGACGTGACCTCTAAGCAAAATTCATAGCATCCACAACCTCTGTTAGCGAGAGCCTCCGTAAGTGGGATTACGTTTTACTTGAACCTGATTCATTCAGGGCCAAGGACTCAACGTATGGGTCATGATTCAACGCTTCCGCATGGCCGTGACTCGCATGCGAGTCATCAGTACATTCTAAATAAAATAAAAACTAAACATATATTGACACAATTATGTTTGTGTGATTGAATCTAACAACCACTTTCACAAATTACGTTTAGTCATAAAATGATGAGTACGATTTTTTTAAATGAAAATGGGGTTACTGTTATATGAAAAATAAAATTATAGGTACGTGATTTTACAACAATTTTGATATTTTTCGGGTTGTCAAGTTCAACACAGTCTGTAAAGCCGCGTATCCACCGGGCACACGGGCTGACGAAATTGAGTTAAGTATACCGTTCGACTGCAAATTTCCTGCTCTATCGAACGGTGTACATAAAATATTGATATCTAGAAAAAAAATGTCGAATACGTTAACAAAAACTTTGCCATTTTATTAGGTTTCTACTTTTTTTTATTAACGTATGTAAAGGTTTCCAAAAATCATAGACATTATTTTAACGTAAGTACGAATTTGTAAGTACAAACATGTCTTTCCTAATGTACTCACCATATTTTGATAAACGTCACTGCTGTAAGCGCCGTCTGCATTGTATGGCTCATAAGCAATTCGGTTTCAATTTGTGAGTTACACTAAATTCCGAATTTCCACTTTTGATGATTTTCATTGATTTGTTAACGTATCTCCAAATTTTTTTGAAAATATTTAACGTAAGCACCAGCCATTTCCTGAACTATAAGTGTGGTCGCAGTTAGTAACTGACTATCAAATAGACCTCTCAAAAATAAAACAAACAAGATAAACATCATTTCAATAGGATAATTAACTAAAAAGATACATCTTACTTTATAAATGTCCATTTCGTTTTATGGCCCTCCTGAAAAGTCGTCATTTGGTGGTTACGTTAATTCATATTACAACTGACGATATGTGCGTACCTACTATTATAGCAATTATTCGTACCTCCATAAAAAAGGTTTACTTATTTATTTCGATTGACGTATCGGTAAATTGCAGCAACAGTAGTAACATCACTATTCCGTACAGGCAACAATGAAGTTTGACATTTGCTCCATTATACTATCTGTGAACATTTACAGAACTTCATGTGCAAACAAACGTCAAAAACGACTTCTTACGATGCCTCTACTTTAAAAATATCTATTCAGCAGGGATTCCCCTCTCGTTACACATAAAATAATGTCCATTACGTTTACATATGTGTCATGATTCAAGCGCGAGAGTTAAATGCTAGCATGCATAATTGTATTGCATATTACAAACAACATCTTTGATCTAGAATAAGTAGATATAGTATCGGAAATTAACTTTACAATTGCACTAAAAACTTGAAAATAAAATAAGTAAAAAGAGTTTTAATTTAAACGGTTTTTATTGCACCAAAAACTAGAAAATAAAAATTATTTGTCACTAACCGTAGATGCTACTTTCTGTAGATTAGTTACGTGAAACTATTATCACTGTAGTCTTCCTAAGTCGGACGCTGAAAGCCACGTTTAGCCTCTATGTCAGTGGATTAAGCGTTACCTAATCGGAAACTTTTACCAAACTAAAATAAAAACGTGGGGCGTTATTATGAAGAAACATACAAGTTCAAAATATGTAATTGTAGCTTTAATTTTGCAATTAATCATCCATCTGTTCAATCACTTCGACAGAGGTAAATAGCTTTTATCAAGGCCATAACTTAAAACACTATTGCTGTCTTGATTTCTATGTTTGTTCTTAAATAACTATAGTAACTTAATCACAATTGCGTACGCCCCACGTTTTTATTTTAGTTTGGTAAAAGGTTCCGATTAAGTAACGCTTAATCCACTGACATAGAGGCTAAACGTGGCTTTCAGCATCCAACTTGGGAAGACTACAGTGATAATAGTTTCACGTGACTAATCTACAGAAAGTAGCATCTACGGTTTAGTGACAAAATAATTTTTATTTTCTAGTTTTTGGTTGCAATAAAAACCGTTTTAAATTAAAACTCTTTTTACTTATTTTATTCATTTCCTGAAATCGTGCACATAACGGAATTGGCAATCTCAACGACGATTTATAACTATGTACTTCTAAAATCAAAACAAGAGGATGCACCAAATGACTGTTTTATGAATTCATAAAAACTCCTAAAATTTAGCATTACAAAGTACATTAATACAGATTTTAGTATTTTTACCTACAAATCAATCATTTTTATATTTTAATCGAAATGGGTTCGATCGTAACTAAAATGAAGACTGGAATTCATTCCCCGACTATCCTAAAGATTAAAGTAACACGACATTCGTTTTCAAACATTGATTATTTACATCATTCTAGCAAATTTTCTAGGTTTTATTTTTGTAATCAGGAACCGTGGACACTCAGGACGTATGTTTTTTATTGTCAT
>JALPQI010018535.1:0-16838 GCA_025490895.1 Thaumatotibia leucotreta
ATCATCAGCCTATGTTAGTCCACTGCTGGACGTAGGCCTCTCCTATTAACTATGCGTATAGACGCATTAGGAGGTAAATAGCCATAATCGCCACGCTGGGCAAGCGGATTGGCGATCGCAGTAATGTGTCCACTAGGATGACGCTGCTGCCCATCATCAATCTTGTAGAATGGTCAGTGACACTTCAATCCCTTAGTCGACTCTTACGACACCCGCAGGAGTTGGGGTGGTGACAAATGTATTCTTACTGCCGTCACCACACGGCGCAATAGATAGATACCTACATATAAATACTTAAATGCATAAGCAGCAACGACCAAGAAACAAATATTTGTGATAAATAAATAGACAAATAATACCCTCGCTAGGATTCGAACCCGGAGCCTCCAGCAGGAGGCAGATTATCTATAAAATAACGCGAATATTAAATAAAAAAAATTGACCTGTACCTATATCCCCTTATACTTTAGGCACTGGTCTCACCGCGAGCTACTCAGCTATGAACTATCGGCTATAAATATGAACAAAAGATACGCACTCCCGTGTCTCTTTTATTTACACGGGAGTGCATATCTTTTGTTCATGTTTATAGCTCATAGTTCATAGCTTAGTAGCTCGCGGTGAGACCAGTGCCATAAATCCAAATATATGTTACCTTTCAATATACCGAACGTCCGCTCAATAGTAGACCGCGCTCTCTTTTGAATTTCATTATAACGGCCTTCCGGTGAATCTTCTGCCGCGCCGTCAACTGGGGTCATCAGGTACTCCCAGCAGGGGATACCCGGAGTCACCTAAAATTTGTAACATCATATTACTTAAGAGGGTTTAAAAAGTGTATCTTCAAAATCCTAAACCGCGTGGCGTAAAAAATAGGAGCGACATGAACGTGCGTACGTAGCAGGAAAACAAACTTCTCAGTGCAATATTTGCATAGATTAAGATGACATTTGTTTATTTACTTCTTAATAAATTGATGGATACTATTTTCAACTAACCATCGTTAAGCCTAAATCGCGAACGACTATAGGCGTACTGTCCCACAGTGTTAAGGGTCCGCAATAAGCTCTAATCGATGTAGTTTCGTTCTTATTTTAACTACACTCGTATTGTCATGAAATGTATTTACATGTATAAATATTAGTTCATATCCTATAATAATTATTTGAGCATACGATACCTAAAAGGTATGCCGTCTCGCCAGTACCACTCAGCTCAGCTAAATGGTCGCGTATGACGCTGTTGGACCATATAAACACCGCCATACGATGCGTCAACGTTTAATATTTGATTTTGGTCGTCGCAAATCTGGAACCGAATTTCAAATTATAGTTATTACCTTTGACTATTTTTCAAACCATATTCAAATTAATAATGAAATAGCTATAGATAATAGATACAGTTTTTTTGTACCCAATTAGAATTAAGTAATAATGATGATGTTGCCGTGTGACGGCAGTAAGAATACATTTGTCACCACCCCAACTCCTCTTGTGGGTGTCGTAAGAGCCGACTAATGGATTGAAGGGTCACTGACCATTCTACAAGATTGATGATGGGTAGCAGGGTCATCATACTGCGATCCCATTAGGTACTGCGATCGCCAATCCGCTTGCCCAGCGTGGCGATTATGGACATTTACCTCCTAATGCGTCTATACGCATAGTTTAATAGGAGAGGCCTTCGTCTAGCAGTGGACTAACATAGGCTGATGATGATGATGATGATGATGATGATGATGAATAATTATGTATTTGCAGGCCACACTTGGTACTCGAAAGTTTTGTATATACATTAAGAATACATGTGTTTAAGGTGGGCAAATGATAAATGCATTTTAACAAAGGAGATCGAGACAAAAGTGAATTGATCACTAGCCCACCCTATATTTATTTATTTAAACATCATTGCACAATAAAAAAGTACTAATGGCGGACTTAACGACTTAAGGCATTCTCTACCAGTCAACCATTGGGCTAAAATAAAGGTTTGTATGTACGCAGGCTTTTGCATTTGAATAAAAAGAAAATATATAGGTACTTGAGGATATATCCAATACTATACACTTACACCAATACTTTTTATAATATACCACATTCCACCAAAAATGCTGGAAATCGTATGATCTCTGCTACCAACAAAGTAATACCATGCAGATAATCAATCACACAATTTGTCAGATAAATTCTTGCGTAACATGCGCTTGAAGGTGAACTTAGTCTGTGCCTTTCTGATGTCGATTGGAAGTTATATATGGTATTCTAGGTAATAAAATAATATTATTTACCATCTGTACGTTCAACGAGTGAAAATGTTTACGGTTGAAAAACCTTTCCTCAAAATCATGTGGTTTGTGGTGAGCCACGTGGGTGCAGTCTATTGCGCCACACACTCCCGGGATTCCAAATTTATTGAAAAATCTGCAAAATAAGATTCTTGTATGAAACTGTTCGTAACGCAATTGTGTATATGTGTAAACTTATAACATTTGAAAACAATTTCTTATTTACTGGAGTTTTGTGACATTCAAATCAAATTATTTATTTTATTAGTAAATATTTTGATTGGCGTTTTTATTTTTTTCCCAGTTATACCTACCTACCTAATACTGTATAAATTATAGATATTGGATATCATATACCAAAGAAAAATAGACCAAGATCTGATGCCGCTTGGCCATTCGGTCTTAGCAACCACCAGTCAATTTTCTCGGGTATATGCAATCCCTCACAAGGCTAGGCGCCTTTGACCATACTCTAAGGTAAAGCAATCACCATTGTCACTAAAACCACCTCATACTTTTGAATATTAGCTCTTCACAAGTATCCCCACTGACAAGTTAAATTCAAGACTATGTGGTTTAAAAGAAGTTTCTTGCCCGTATTAAGTTATGTCTCAGTTGTTTTATTTTAGAGTGTAACCATGTAACATTCAAATTTATTCTATTTATAGTATTTGTTTATTGTAATGTTTAGTTAATTTAGTTTTTTGTTGTAATATTGACTCCACTGATCTCTATTTATTCCAATGCAAGAGAAATCCCCACTGCTTCTTATTAATTATCTGCTTACAACTCGCATACTTAAAACATATTTTTATTAATTTAAATTGATTTTTTTTTGTTAAATAAGAAGTTAATGCTTACCCTGCTTTAATGGAACCCCATGCTGCCTGTGTTTGGGGGAATTGGATATGCCTATGTGTCAGAGTTGGGTCGTTTAAGGCAGTAGTAACATCTTTTAGCCACTCTGATACCGCTTGTTGGGACATCGGCACCCATTGGTCCCGCCCCACTCCACCCTGGTAATCACCCCTGCCATAAAATTTTAATGATATTAAAATCTGAAAAAATATGTTAACATTAAATAAATTATATCACTATTCATTTTATGATCACTACACCTAATAAAAATAATTGTTGTTTTGTCAATAATACCTATGTGCCCATCTATGGCTAAGTGGTAATGGTAAAGAACATATAAGGATTGTGTAGATATTATGAATATTATGATTACCAATTTCAGATCATGAGGGTGCCTTTCCACTAGAGCTAAGCTGAATGTATTTGATATCCAGTAATCAGCATATCACATACTTATGTGAACCTTCTAAACCTATAGACCTTTAAATGTTAGGTATTAAGTCTCATTCTCATTACAGCACCAATGTTCAGTATACTTAGGCTAGTTTTTTGGCCATAAAAATACACATTCAGAAATGTTTTACCTTATCCACAGAGTTATTCCACGGCTATTCCGTTGGGGCGGCAGAAAGGGCACCACATCGGCGCACAGAGTTTCAAACACCTCCCGGGTGACCCGAAAGGTGTTGATGAACTCTGCGTCAGGCAAATGAATAATTCGGTCCCCCGGGTACACCGTCTCCAAGCAGACTGTTCCCTTCTTTCTTCATCCAACGTTTCTTGTAGGATGAACATTCTTGCAGCCATTTTTACTAAAACAAAAAATCGCGATTGTAAACCGTTCGTTAGGTACCTATACCTATCTATCTATAATAATAATAATAATAATAATTTCTTTATTGCACAAAGAATATTACAAGACAAGGTCTTAAAGTTAGATGTTTACAATTATGTTGTTTTCTTGTGCATCTCTTATTGAACTATACATTAGGAAGCAGGGGTCCCCGCACTAGGCTAGGCCTGTATCGCGGGATACCAGTTATTTTTGTCATGCAAGGAGAACATTAAACATTTTGCTCAATTTGTAAGTTAAATTGTTAAGTAATTAAAGAGTATCAAAAAACAACAAGTTTATTTAATTTGTTTTGCACAAAGAGGAAACAATACAAGAACTATCACTACTCTCTTAGGGTAACTATAGTAGTAAGGTCTCGGTTTCATAATAATCAAGAGAAATTAACCAGTTTGATATTAACCCTTTGGCTACCGGTACTGTGGCACGACAAATGTCTGATTGCTGCTTAACAGCCATGTTGTAAAGCTTAATGCTACTAGCATCACCAAAACGCTTGCCAAAAGCGGTGTTTACCCTCGGGACAGGCAATTTGAAGACACGTTTAGAAAGAAGCTCTGAAAAATTATCTAATTTTTTGGCTGCTTTGTATACAGAAAGGCAAATTTTATGAATGTATAGCTGTCGGACTGTCAGAACCTTGGCTTCTGTGTATAGGAGGTTAGTAGGGTATCTGAATGGCTTTTTATGTAGTACTTTTAGAACCGAACGCTGAGCCCTTTCAGCAACTAGAATTGTGGTTTTAGCAGCGCTGCCCCACACTGAGATACAGTAAGTGATAAGTGATTGGCACAGGGCGATGTATATATTTTTCAAAAGACTGAGGTCCGCGGAATTCCGTAATTTTTTAAAGATGTATATAGTTTTCCGGATTCTCTTGGCGAGGCAGTTGATGTGAGTTTTAAAGTTAAGGTTTTCGTCTAAGTACAGGCCCAGATATTTAATAACTTCAGTACGACATATTGTTTCGCAAGGACAGGGCGTGTTCTCCATCTCACAAGTATGTAACTTGATTTGTCGTGTCGCATTTGGAGGGCAGGATGCAGCAGATTTGTGGAAGCAGACAAACTTGGTTTTCTTACTGTTGATTGTGAGTAGGTTGTTACGGAACCAGCAGGCGGCGCCACTCGTACCCCTTTCAGCGTACCCATACACACTTTCCCAACTGTCCCCATTAAAAAGTATCACAGTGTCATCTGCGTAACAGATTATTTCAGCATTAGCTAAGTTAAGAGTGTGAATGTCGTTAATGTAGACAAGAAACAGAGTCGGCCCGAGTACACTCCCCTGCGGGACTCCAAAAGGTACATTATCCAAGTCGCTTCTCTGGGAATCTATTTTCAGAACTTGTTTCCTGTTGGATAGGTAGCTGTCAAACCAGGCCAGTGACACACCCCGAATACCCATTCTTTCGAGCTTTCGAAGTAGAATGGGTTTCGATACAGTGTCAAAGGCCTTGGCTAAATCTAGGAAGACGCCGATGCAAGATTTATTATTATCCAAATAGGATGAGATTAGGTTAGTTAGTAAAGAGACGGCATCTTCGCAAGACTTCTGCGCTCTGAAGCCGAACTGTCTTTCAGATAGTGCGCCATTCTTTTCAAGAAACGAAATGAGTCTATTATTAACCAGTTTCTCCAGAATCTTCGAGAAAACGCAAAGTAAAGAAATTGGTCTATAGTTACTAGGTTCGTTTTTAGGACCGTCCTTATGTATTGGAGTGACATTTGCTATTTTCCATTGATCTGGGAAGCGACCAATACTTAAACTTAGGTTGTAGATGTGGGTTAGAGGAAGCAAGATATAGAAACTAATAGTTTTGATAAGGCCACTGCTGACGTCGTCTACACCTGGTGCACTGTTTGATTTAAGATTTGAGATAATACTTTTCACTTCGTTGATATTTGTAGGATACATAAAAAAGGATTGGGCCGGGCCTTCGTTTAAATTTACTTTTGAGGCTAAGAATTGCTCAGTCTCTCCCGTTTGAGTAATAATTTCATCAGCTAACTTTTTACCTACTGATGAGAAAAACATATTGCATTTATTTAGGGACTGTTTTGGCTCTTTAGGATTAATTAAGTCTGTTTGTTGAGAGGGTTTTTTAGTTATGTTGCAAATCTTTCCTATTGTGTTCCACAGTTCTTTTGGGTTTTTCTTGTTTGACTTGAGTAGACTCGATTCGTATTCCTGTTTTAATTTTCTCAGGAGGTCATTGAAAAAGTTTTTGTAACGATTGTAGGTCACCTGCAAGAGTGCGTCTTTTGGATGTTCCTTAGCCTTTAGGTGTAGCCTATCACGATGGCGAGAACATCGAAGCAAGCCTGGGGTCATCCATGGCTTGAGCGTGAACTTCGTTCTGCTCAGTCTCACTTGTCTTGTATTATTTTCGACAACTTTGTTGATGATTGACATAAATACTTGAAGTGCTACGTTTGGTTCATTCGTATCCAGGACCGGATCCCAATTTATTGTTGCAAGCTCAGCAGCAACGCCATTAAAGTCTGTCAGTGATTTTTGTCTATTTGGAACCCCTGATATCGGTCTGGTGGTGGTAAGTCCAATGGCAACTATCTTATGGTCTGTTATATCAGTGTTACATACTAAACCAGTTACCTTAAATCTAGATCTTACGAAAATGTGGTCTAAGCAGGCAGATTGTCTCGTGGGTTTAGATATGGCTGATGCTAAGCCGTGTTCATCCATAAGGCATAAGTACTCTGAGGCATTAGCTCTGTGAACACCGGTTGACAAGATATCAATATTTATGTCCCCAGCTATGATAAATTGCTTGTTATTGTGGCTGCTTAGTAAATCATCGAGTGCTAACAGAAAGTTGGTAGTGTTTTTAAAAGAGGGTGATCTATATAAGCCAAGTATTGTCAAGTAGTTGGGTATTTCAATTAGAACACAGCATGCTTCATTAAATTTAGGTTCGCTACAAGTAGCCTTCCAAGTAGTCTTGATATATGCCACAACCCCACCGTTTTGGTTAATGTTTTGTTTAGAATAATAGCATTGGTAGCCTGGGATTTGTTCTACTGCGGCCACTTCCTGCAGCCTACACTCAGTCAGGATAATGACATCAAAGGTTACATGAAATGTGTGTAATTTTATAAGGAAAGAGTCAAGGTTTTTGTTAATACTGCGAATATTAAAAGTAATTATTTTGAAGTTTGTGGGTGTCAGTAAACCTGTACAGGCCTCGGGGGTATCCAGCTCATGGCAAGTGATATTCATAGCTGCGTCAAGATCTTTTGCTATATCTAGTAAGGCCATTAAAACAGAGTGTGTAATATTAATATGCATATGGGTTCATTCATATAGTAATTGAAACTGCATAGCTCAGCAGTGTGATCATAGTTGACAGTATAAATTTGGTTAATAAATGTGTGGCACAGTATCGGTAAGCAACAAGAATAAAGAAGTACTGGTAAGGATCTGGTGAGACTAATTTCAATACAGAGCATAGTGAGATTAATTGTTATTGTCATAAGCACAATTGAAGGTAGGCGATCTTTAAATTGAATTATGAATTGTTTCTGTTTATGCTTATTAGTATTACTATATAACATAGCAATATTTAGTTTATGCTTAAAAATAATTATAACTGACATAATGCTATTTTTTAGTAAATTAATAATAGGTAGATAGTGTTTAAATTTCAATGTATAGTATTTTTGTTTATGTTTACAAGTATTAAGAAGTAATATAATCAGTTCAGGTATTGTTGTCATATGTTGATACAGTGACATATTGTCCTTAGAAAAAATAGAACACCTTAAAATTAAGTAACAGTAGTTAAAGGTGCATATTATTATAAAATTATTAGAATTAGAATAATAACAAAGCATACTAACCATCTCTAAGTACGGTATGAGTATCAAGTTTCTATAACTAAAAATGAGCTCAGCAGTGTGATCATAGTTGACAGTATAAATTTGGTTAATAAATGTGTGGCACAGTATCGGTAAGCAACAAGAATAAAGAAGTACTGGTAAGGATCTGGTGAGACTAATTTCAATACAGAGCATAGTGAGATTAATTGTTATTGTCGTAAGCACAATTGAAGGTAGGCGATTTTTAAATTGAATTATGAATTGTTTCTGGTTATGCTTATTAGTATTACTATATAACATAGCAATATTTAGTTTATGCTTAAAAATAATTATAACTGACATAATGCTATTTTTTTGTAAATTAATAATAGGTAGATAGTGTTTAAATTTCAATGTATAGTATTTTTGTTTATGTTTACAAGTATTAAGAAGTAATATAATCAGTTCAGGTATTGTTGTCATATGTTGATACAGTGACATATTGTCCTTAGAAAAAATAGAACACCTTAAAATTAAGTAACAGTAGTTAAAGGTGCATATTATTATAAAATTATTAGAATTAGAATAATAACAAAGCATACTAACCATCTCTAAGTATGGTATGAGTATCAAGTTTCTATAACTAAAAATGAGATCAATTACAAGGACAATGGTACTCCCTGTTAAATGAGGCACCACTAAAAAGCCATCCTCCCCCCATCTTCAGCCGGGCTAGGTGTAGTATTTTCTTTGTTTTCCACCAATGAGGGTGCACTCGGAGTAGCTGTCAACTTGTCCAAAATAGCTTCGCTGGCTATGTGTACTACTGAACTTGTCTCTGTACGGCGCAGAAAAATAGCCCCATTGGATGTCCAAGCAAATCTGAACTTAAGTTGATTTTTAACTGCCCGGGCTTTACTGTAGAGTACTCTGTTTTCTTTTGTAAGGTGTTCATTGATGTACACGGGACGATTTTTCCCTTGGATACCCAGGCTAGACGTATTAAGCTCTCTGCGTACCCTCGCAGCACGAAGCATTTGGTCTCTCGGGGCTCGACGAGTGAATGTTATCTCCTAAACATAAGACGTATTTTATTAAAACACTTTTACTACTTACGCTGCGAATTCCGTCTTGTTGTTAGTATTCAAAACACCTACAAATACAACAGAAAATACCTCCAAAACAACGCGAAAACAACGAAGGCAACGCACAATACGCACATACGACAACGACACAGCGACGATATCATGTCATAAATGTCATTATCATAATGATCGAATAATTACCATGTGATGAATTACAAAAACCGTGAATCACGCTTCGAAACATAGTTTTCAATGAAGTTTCTAAAACACGTGCAAAGCAATATGTTTACTCTTTTTTTCTAAGCTCGAAATCATAACAAATCACTAAAATTAAAGACTTATTTACTGTTACAAAAGTCGTAAGAAAATGAAAAAGTGGCGTGTTTCGGCAACATTGAGATTATCGAAAGAAGGACGTTAGCTCAATAGTTGCCGGCATATTTGACGTTTCTTTACGTAGTAAGTACTGTCAAAAACTCCGCATATTGCCTTTCGTGGTAGCGTTTACGGACCGACTTCGTTACATTCACGTACTTCGTGGCCGCAATCAAGAACGAAAGAGTTTCGTAGTAGCGTTTTGACAGATGAGCCTCGAAATTAACGAATTACGTGTTTCGCGGTAGCGCCCCTGACGTTTAATAAACCATCAAAGTGATCAAATTTCAAGTTAACTTGACAATTTTGTCGGGCTGCTTGAAGTGGCCGATAAGCAGTATCGTGGGTTTTTTTTTTAAATAATAATTATATGTTCATTAGTTTTAGTGAGAATACTAATAATTACACGTTGATTCAAAAGCTAGTACGTTCTCTCTAGTAAGACTAGTGTATTCTGTGTAGTAGTCTCTTGTAAGCACACTCAACGAGCGATGGAACGGGCAATGCTTGGGAGTTTCTCCATGAGATCGAATTATGAATGAAGATAGGTACCTATACGTGAAACTAAAGTCACCGACGTAGCTCAGAAAATCTCAGAGTGCAAGTGGGCTGGACAAAACGCCCGAAGAACTGATGGCCACTCACTGGAGCAAGCGAATATTTGAGCCATGGCTTGGCCTGTAATATATCCTGCCTTATTATCCTGACGGATCACTCACACTTTGTGGTAAAACTATAATAGTAATTCGTTTACCTTTTTTTACCTTCACCATTTATTATTTTTGTCAACCTCCGTAGCCTAAGTGATAGGGACCCTGCCTAGAAAGTTGGAAGTTTAAGCTAGAATCCCTGCGAGAACATTTTTCTGTTTGTTTATCACAAATATTTGTTCATTGGTTGGTTGTTTTAAATAATGTATTTCTGTTGCCTGTGAGCTTTTGGGACTCAAAATAGACCCCCAAGGGGCTTTTTGACAGTTTTAGAAGGCTCAATCATTATTTTTAATTAAAATAAACTACTAACAAAGGTGCTACTATTAAGTACTACTTACTTACTAGGTACTACAGGTTCCTCAACCTAAATTAATTTCCAAACAAATCGGCTAGGCCATCTACTCTGCGTCCCAAAACCTCACTGGCAATGGTTATGGGTTATGCATTTCTTTTTTGGCCACCCTGTGTATTGTTGCTTACTGTCCACAATACAACTTAACTCAAGACAGGAACCAGAAGGTAGTGGAAATGATGCCAGTTGTTTATCAAATTGGTAAATAAATTCGCTCAATAATATATTCTAATGTACGTAAATAATACTCAATATTGATACAGATTATTAACTAGTTGTTTTAATATTCTAGCTGACGACAATGAAACAAAATAATCCAGAAATATTACCTCAACGCCGCAAGTGATGAAATAAAATGAATATGAAAACACTGCTGACAGAAAAAGTAGAAGTAAAAAGACAATGCTACATGCATGAAAAAATAACTAAACAAAATGACATCCTGAAGGAGATTAATAATAAATAATAGGTAGTATACTAAATGTATGTCAGTCAATTAACGGTAATCTATAGAAAGCATACCTACATACCATAAAATGCTTCAACTTTTCCATATGTTTCATATTTTCTAAATGAAAGGTGCAAGTTATGAAATTAAGTTAATTATGATATTACATTTTTAAGTCAAGATTATTTAATTGAAGAATTAGGACTGATATTGTAAATTTATAGTCATACATGCATTCATGGTATTGAGAGAATTTCAAAATGTTTTTACTTTCATGTTAAATTAGAGTTTTTGTATATTTATCTTCTAAATCAATAAGCATGTCATGAAACCTAGCCACTATGATAGGTACTTACTGTGATTACACATTTGTATTAATATTGGGTCATTACCTATGAAATTGGTGTTTTTGGTCATAGACTTTAGTTGATTCCTAATTTTATTGGGTTATTCCCACCTGTTACCACCAACTTGACACCAGTGGTAACAACTGGGAATTTTTTCCCACCTGTTACCACTGGGAACAACTGGGAATTAAAATTCCCAACTGTTACCACTAAACTAATAGGTGGTAACTACTGGAAATTCTTTTTTACAGTAGTTACCACTAAGTTAATATTTAGTAGTCCTATTGCAATAGGATACCTAGTAGCCATAAATTTGACACCAGTGGTAACAACTGGGAATTTTTTTCCCACCTGTTACCACTGGGAACAACTGGGAATTAAAATTCCCAACTGTTACCACTAAACTAATAGGTGGTAACTACTGGGAATTCTTTTTCCCAGTAGTTACCACTAAGTTAATATTTAGTAGTCCTATTGCAATAGGATACCTAGTAGCCATAAATTTTGTTATACAATGGTAACAATTTCCAGAGACTATAATTATTATAAAATGTTATACTACAAATAAAGACGAATTACACTGTTTTTTTTATTCAAAACAAGAATATTTCAATATTTAATTTTTCGTGTAAGTACCTAAAACCTTGTAGTAGTTATAATAATCTTAAAAAAGGATTGAGATTCGTAATCCGTTAAAACAACATGATGAAAAATGAAAGTTATCCCTCCTACGAGCCGGTCACCCGTCATCCCTTTTTACCTGCCCCTGTGATAATCAAGTCAGTAGTTCTTAATAATTTGGTTCAGATTCAGAGTAGGTAATACTGATAACATATTTTTTAAAAAAGTTTAAAAAATATTTTCAAAATGTATTCATTTTAGACTTAAATCATTTATTAACAAAAATATAGTAACAAAAGGGAAATTTAAGAATAAATAAATAGTTATCACGCAAGCACTGTATTCATTTTTAGTAAAAATCGATGGTTAATAAGATATTTTATAAATAAAGTAATATTCATAAAATTAGCTCCTTATTAATAACTGGCAAAGTATTTTGTGTATATTCTATTAAAAACAAGCACATTACTAGTAAAGTACTTGGTGGTAACAACTGGGATTTATTTTTCCCAGTAGTTACCACTAAAGTGATTGGTGGTAACTACTGGGAATTATTTTTCCCAGTAGTTACCACCAAGTACTCTGGTGGTAACAGGTGGGAAAAAAATTCCCTGTTGTTACCACTGGTGTCAAGTTGGTGGTAACAGGTGGGAATAACCCATTTTAATTGTCTAAAGAGAAACTTAAATAGGTAATTCTTTGTTTTCAACAGTGTACTGTGTAACAAAGGTTTTATCACACTAATAATCGTTTTTTCCCCTTAATTGAAAATAACTCTTGCCATTTGCTGCCGGTTCATATGTTTGAAATAGGTATAAGTAAACGTATGATAGTACCTTATTTTATGAAATAGAGATATGTATACAAAAGACGCCTTAAAAGTGACTAATATTACTGGCAAAATTTGGTTTATTTTGATTTTGACGTCAAAAAAATATAGGGTGAGGTTGTCAACAATGAGCCACCATAAATTTTAATTTTAATAATTCGGGTTATTCCCACCTGTTACCACCAACTTGACACCAGTGGTAACAACTGGGAATTTTTTTCCCACCTGTTACCACCAGAGTACTTGGTGGTAACTACTGGGAAAAAGAATTCCCAGTAGTTACCACCAATCACTTTAGTGGTAACTACTGGGAAAAAGAATTCCCAGTAGTTACCACTAATCACTTTAGTGGTAACTACTGGGAAAAATAAATCCCAGTTGTTACCACCAAGTACTTTACTAGTAATGTGCTTGTTTTTAATAGAATATACACAAAATACTTTGCCAGTTATTAATAAGGAGCTAATTTTATGAATATTACTTTGTGTATAAAATATCTTATTAACCATCGAATTTTACTAAAAAATGAATACATTTTGAAAATATTCTTAAAACTTTTTTTTTAATATGTTGACGACAGCCACGCATCGAGCACCAGCCTCTCTCTCTCCATCTGTCTTCCTTTTCAGATCTCTCTCAGATCGAACTTTGCCTTGCCTTAACTTGCCTTTACCGCATCATCATCACCAAAATCATTTTTCTCTCTCGCCATGCCCATGGCAAATCTTCCTTCAACAGCCTCTCAACACCGTCCCCAAATGACGGTGCAACGACCGTCCCACCCTTGTGGGATGCGACCCGGCCTGCAGTAGCGGAAACGCGGGAGCAGCCACACATACTCCAGGAGGAGTATCGTTTGTATATTCAGTTCAGTTCTTCTATTTACCCATGTAAGAATTTGTTAACAGATAGTTATATTTTCAATGTGTGTTTATCTGTAGATACATAAAAACATTAAGTATACACAGTGTATTATAAATCCCCATTTTGTCTCACCTTGTTTTTTTTTGCAAAAGTCCATAGTCAACAAGGTTTCAAACAGGAGACTAAAACTCCGACATCGCTACGGCTTGTAGCACTTGATTTTAATATGGCTTATAAACACACGCGTAATTAAGATACGTATCCCCGTGTACACCCGTGGATACGTATCTTAATTACACGCAGATACGTTCCGCTTGCGTTGCTAAACTTGCTAAGTGACGATTCGATTCTATTTATTGTCCCAAGATATTTCATTAGATATCGTGACGGAAGATTTTAGGTGCACCGCTTTCAACGACACGAAAAGTCACTGTTGGTACGATCATTGTACAATTAAAGTGCATAGAGCCGTGTCACCGACCCTGGTGGCATAACTTCACACCCAACTTCTCTTCATTGTTGACACACTTTAAAAACGCTATCTTCTCAACAACAGTAACAAAACACAAATGTAATAAAACAAGAAAAAACAATTGCTTTAAATTCGACTCCACTCTCTTCAAGTCTGTTCGAACTAAAATATTATTAGTGACTAACACGTATAAGACCAAAACCAAAAGAATTAACTAAAACATCCCCACTTATCTATATAAAAACACAAAGATGCGGCTACTTCATTCAACTTCACAAACAAAAGACTTCACAGAAAAATTACCACGTGTGGTCAATTATATCGCTGACAAACTATTGTTTGCTACTTTGGGCGTGCAAGTTCTTGGTATAGGTCTTATCTACAAAAGGGCCGCCCCGGCAGGTAATAAACTTAAATGAACGACTGTATTATCTTTTATATACCTATAGCAATTTGTTCAAATATTTTTAACATGATTTTTTAATTTTTTCTATGTGGTGATTCAAAATCACAATATAAATTCCAAACCATAATTTATAGGTAACACTGTCGCTTGTTATATAGAACACAGCACGTTATCGTATAACATAAATCGATACGAAAAATGCAATTCTAATCAATAAAATCTGGTTCGTCCCGATTCAGAGTATACTCGTAATACTCAAAACGTACTTAAAAACAAGATGTCATGCATTCAATATTAGGCCTTATTTATTTACATTTTAATCGGTCCGACCGGATCCATGCTACGAGCATTCGTTGCCAGAGCGAAGCCAAGATTCGTAGATACGTATACAAACAAAGATTCGGGTACGTATCTGGGCGTGACTGTGAAATTCGTGATCTTAGTACCGCCGGGGTTAAGGACACGGAGCTATGGTTCGGCGAATAGTACGTATATCGGGAGCCCTAATTAAAACATGTATTCTACTTAAGAGTACATGTTTGTACCAACAAGGATGAAAAAATATTCAATTATGATTTTTTATTTAACATTAAAAAATGGAAATGCTCATAGGTTTGAAATAAAAAACATTGTGTACTATTTTTTTTTAATCTACTTAAACTAAAAACGCTTGTTTGTCATACTTTTACATAAAACACATTTCAAGGCCATAAGAGAGGTTACGAAAAAATATAGAAAAAAAAACACACAGGAATGAATATTAATTTATCGTTCCTTTCCTTCTTTAAGATTATTATAACCTTTTTTAAGATTATTATAACTACTACAAGGTTTTAGGTACTTACACGAAAAATTAAATATTGAAATATTCTCGTTTTGAATAAAAAAATCAGTGTAATGCGTCTTTATTTGTAGTATAACACTTTATAATAATTATAGTCTCTGGAAATTGTTACCATTGTATAACAGACTTTATGGCTACTAGGTATCCTATTGCAATAGGACTAAATATTAACTTAGTGGTAACTACTGGGAATTCAAATTCCCATCTCTTACCACTAAACTAATTGGTGGTAACTACTGGGAATTCTTTTTCCCAGTAGTTACCACCAATTAGTTTAGTGGTAACAGTTGGGAATTTAAATTCCCAGTTGTTCCCAGTGGTAACAGGTGGGAAAAAAATTCCCAGTTGTTACCACTGGTGTGAAGTTGGTGGTAACAGGTGGGAATAACCCAATAATTCAGTCAATATAAGTCCAATGGGCATTTTTTTAGATAAATAACAAATGCTTTTGTTATTTATCTAGCTTTAAATTTGCATTATAATTTTTTATTAAAACCCAATAGAAGCAGAGATAATTTAGGTTTTTAACAGATGAGAAATGGCTCATTGTGTACAGTCAAGGGCATTAATATATATACACTTCTCCATACTGATCCCTTACAAATGTGTCTATATATTA
This sequence comes from Thaumatotibia leucotreta, assembly GCA_025490895.1. NCBI lineage: Eukaryota > Metazoa > Arthropoda > Insecta > Lepidoptera > Tortricidae > Thaumatotibia > Thaumatotibia leucotreta. Next base: position 15,789 of record JALPQI010018535.1, read on the forward strand.
ATGCACTCGACTGTACAATCTCTGGTACAGATTGAACCGGTACTAGGTATTCAATGAACCGGCCTAGTACACGATGACCTACCACTATATCATTGCATAGTGTTTGATTAACAATTGCAAAATATACAAACTGATTTAGGTAAATATAAGGGCAATTTAATAAATACATACAAATACAATCTGAATAATCATTTGTTTAAACTAAGAATAGTTTAATAATGTAATCATCACACCTCGGTCGTTGGTGATCTTGGTCGTTTTATCTTTGGTATATGACATCCAATATTTATAAGCATATGTTATATTTTAGCTAATGCGTTACTTGCTTGTGTCAAAGAAAAATATAAATAGAGCAAAATAAAAAAAGGGCGTTTGTTAATTTTTGGATTAGGACAGAATAAACAGTCATACATTGCTCATATGCTTTTGGTAAAAAGAAACCATGTTAAAAGTCACTCTAGTTGGTTAAATCCTCTAAGGGGATTGAACAGGCAATCAAAGAAACTTGCATGTAATAAAAATATATTGAAAGTCAAAAAATATACCAATCCAATGAATGCAATATAACTATCACAATGATACTCGTAGAATTATTGACTCGGTTCATAACATTCTCATGCTCCCTGCATTTTCCAACAGGATTTTGTTGTTCCCTGTATTGAATCTCTACAGCAGTTATATCAGCTGTCAGCTGTGCAGATTCTGGCTTCAAATTCTGAAATTAAAAACAACTAATTAGATTTTAGTACATTTTGATCTTGTTAACTTCTGCCTGTTAAGGCAAACTGAATAAACCTTATTTTGAATACATAATGCCTTGCTTTTTAATTAAATTATGCATAGACATCCATAGTGCAGTTAGCAAAAATATTTTTTTTTGTAGTTCAGGAAATTAAATTAAATTTAAACAAATGTACCTATCTAAATTATTGTTACTGACCACGGATGTCATATACAGGGTGCTCGTAAGGAAACCAAAAGATTTTAATGCTGGATTCCTGACCATATTTAGAGTCTTTAATGTTATATAAAATTTCCTGGATTCGGCTT
>JALPQI010018536.1:0-23160 GCA_025490895.1 Thaumatotibia leucotreta
TGATAAGAGACATTTAATGTGGGAGTATTACTTTGTAGCCGGGCCACACCTGTACCCACTATTATCGAGGATTTAAATATATTTTATATTTGATTCGAATATTAGACGAATGTACCCATCATGTACCACTGAGTAAACCATTTTTTTATTCAGCCCCCCATTCCCCCCCTTGGATCTGCGACTACAAGGCGGTCATAAGGTTGACTATCATCATCATCATCATCATCAGCCTATGATAATCCACAGCTGGACGTAGGCCTCTCCTATTAACTATGCGTATAGACGCATTAGGAGGTAAATGCCCATAATCGCCACGCTGGGCAAGCGGATTGGCGATCGCAATAATGTGCCCACTGTGATGACGCTGCTGTCCATCATCAATGTTTTATCAAATAATAGTCAGTGACATTTCAATCCCTTAGTCGACTCTTACGACACCCGCAGGAGGAGTTGGGGTGATGACAAATGTATTCTTACAGCCGTCACCACACAGCACTAAGAATACATTTAAGGTTGACTATGGCAATACTTTTGTACAGATGAAAGAGAAAATGATCTACACGGCGCGGCAGGGCAGGCCGGTGAAGTCGCCCGTGAAGGCTGCGCCGGCGCCGCCGCGCAAACTCACGCGCACCCAGGACAGCCGCGATGACGACAGAGGCAGTGTGAGTATCATACCTGGGATAACTGGGGGCAAGTTATAGGGATTTGATATCGATTAAAAAGATGTCGATATAATTATAATTGGCCGTGTGGTGACGGCAGAAAGAATACATTTTTCACCACCCCAACTCCTCCTGCGGGTGTCGTAAGAGTCGACTAAGGGATTGAAGTGTCACTAACCATATTTGATTAAAGATTGATGATGGGCAGCAGCATCATCATAGTGGACACATTACTGCGATCGCCAATCCGCTTGCCCAGCGTGGCGATTATGGGCATTTACCTCCTAATGCGTCTATACGCATAGTTAATAGGAGAGGCCTATGTCCAACAGTGGACTATCATAGGCTGATGATGATAATTATAAATTATAATAAAAGATGTGCTTATTGAACATTCTCGATTACAGTACAGAGGTTCGATGTCGTATCTGATATCGGGCCTCTTGTATGCAAATGCCATTTTAATCAAAATGACTATTTAAATATTGATATTTTAATATTAATTTTATATTTTGAAAACTATCTTAAATTAAACGAGTAACTACCCGTTTAAATTTATTTTTTATTTTAATTGAAAAGTAAGGACCTAATATTTATTTATGCCGAATAACATTTTGATGTTGTCATTCACAGTAACATCGATATATTTTTAGTCGATGACATATTTTGCTACATCACTTTCGTATAAATGCCCCGAGTTATCCCAGGTATGTGAGTATGAAGCCGGAACCGGAACTGGGTGCTTAGCCAAGTTGCCAATCGCTAACGCTTAATCGTCAATCGTAAACGAAAGGCAGCTAACTGTCTTTGTCACACTAATATGAAAGAGTGACAGAGAGGGGAAACTGGGACACGCTACTAAGCGTTAGCGATTGGCAACTTGGCTAAGCATCCTGGCCTACTTCCGCGAAAATCGGAATTCGAAAATTTTGATGATTTTTCTCCGTCACTCAATCGAAGCCGTCATTAGAGTGAGAAAGACAAATCTTCGAAATTTACGGATTTCGAAGTTCACAGGGCCGTGTAGGCTTATACCTTGAAATAAGCTACTACATATTTGAAAATATTATACTCTTGTAGTACTCAACATATTTTGTAATTAACAACATTATATTTTTAAATTAATCCATTAACGGACAATTTATATGCCAAAGAACCAAAAAAACGTTCTTTTGTATGGTAAAAATACCAGTATCAATCCCTGGTATGAAGTACTATTTTGTGTTATCGCTGGTTTAGATCAAAGAAGAGAGCTTATTTAGATACTCGAATATACACGGTGCCTCGCGAGGAACCCACATAATTTTAATGCTGAATTCCTGAGCATATTTAGAGTATTTAATGTTATATAAAATTTCCTGGATTCGGCTTGGTTCCAAAGATAATTAACCTTTTTTCGGAAAAAGTTATTCGACGTAACTTGTCATAAAACTTCTTTTTGATTGCAATGCTGCCACAATGTGTTCCAATATTACCACACCTTTTGCCTGACAATCAAAAAATAAGAATAGACTTGACGAAAAAACCTGTCCCTAAAAAAAACATTTAAAAAATTAGTTTTAACAAATTGTTGTTATGATAAAAAGTATTGGAAATGTTAAAAAATATTCAAAAAGTCTAAAAAAAAACCGAAAAAAAAAAATTTTTTTTTGTGGAATTTGACATTTGGTCTCATAATATTTTTTGTTTATTTTGATGTCTAGAATGCATAGTTAAAATTATGTGGTTTCCTCGCGAGGCACCGTGTATGCTGTAAAGTCCGTGCATGAGTAAGTATAGTTCTGTATCCATGCATAAATGCATATTCAGCTTCGATAACGAGATTCAAAAGTTTAGTGGTTAGGTAAAGTTGGGGACATAAATGACGGGATTGAAATATCAACCAAAAGGAGAAACTATCTTTCAATAACCCAACTACCTACCTACATACTAATAGTCTCAGGTGAGCTTTGAATCACTATGAAAAATACTACCCTGTTGAGCATAACGTCGTCTCTGATTTTTTTTTCATATAATATAGAACAGGAATCGTACTACACCAAATATTATAACACCTATGTATATACGCTAGTAGTATTAAATTTATTGTGTTATTAATAATAAATAAATTCACTATGTGGCATATATACGCTTGTTTGTTACAAATTCATTCATTCAGCTGAATTCTACTGCTGAACATAGACCTCACCCAAAGACTGCCACAATGACCGGTCCTGCGCCACCCGCATCCAGCAGACTCCTGCGACCTTCACCAGTCATCCCTGAACGATGATCGAATTTTGTTCAGCTCTTTCGATTAATTTAATAATGTAAATTTCAGGGGGACCAAAACAGTATGTTAGCAAAATACTGCGAGAACTCTCGCAGCCTGAGCAGCGTTTTATCACACGATGAGGAAACCAGCTCCTCCGCCGAGCCTCGTTCACGATACGCAGCTAGAAGTCGCCTCAGTAACAGCACTCGATCTACTTCAAACAACACTCGCAAAAGCTCCAAGGGATCTGACGACATTATAGAAATGGCCAAAACAGTTCAAGACGGAATGGCCGATCTTGCTATTTTCGACGATCAAATTGACTTCAAAAACGCCTCACCTGATGAAGTCCAAAAGAAATTAGACGCCATGAAAAATGATCTAATAAACAAAATTAAAAATGACGACTTATCTAGAAAGTCAAGTGCTATACGAAGGAGATCTACAGATGAATCAATAGAAGAACAACTAAGCGAAATCGATGATGAAAGACCCAGATCGAGAGGAAGGAGACAATCCAATGTTTCGTTTTATGAAGATGTTACTATTGAAGAAAATACAACAATCGTCAATGAAGAATTTAAAACTTTAGAGGTTTCCAACCCGGTTCCTGCTACTAGAACTAACTTGGACAAAACTAAGATTGAGAGAAAATTGTCAGGGAAGCCTATTGAGACATATTGTAAAGATATAATTCACGATATAGAGAAGAGTAGCAAAGTAATAGACAAACACATGAGAGATTTCAGCCAATCAAGATTTAATAACGATACTATAGTCCAACATTTGCAAGCGGTTGATAAAATAAACGACTTAGTGAATGAGAAGGGTGAAATACCTCCAGAAGCTCTGACTGAGTTAAATAATAATTTCAATATGCTTTCGGAACAAGTTTTGTCAGCTGAAGGTATGCCGGTTGCTAGAAAGAGGTCGGTTTCTGGTCGACGAAGCTCTAGAGTTGAATCACGAACGAATGTATTTGGCGATTCCAGTCTCAGTAACCAAGACTTGTTAAATGATTTATTAGGGAAGAAATGATGAACAAAGAATAATTGCTTGTAATTATTTCGTGCCACGACGCTGGTCTTGTTTTGTCAGTAACCAAGTTATTGGATGTAAACAAGTCAATTATATTGTTCAATAGACCGTTTTGATTATGAAGTTTGTTGTCAGAATAATTAAATCGACATTCAAAAGTTAACGAACGAAATATCAACAGTACTCAAGATTTATTATTTTTACTCGAGTGCTCTCGATAGGATGGGAAGTTCATTCATATTAAATGGATTTTTACTGGTAAAAGTAGGTGACCGAGAAAATTGAGCTGGAAATCGATTAAGTTATTGGGTCAATAACTTTTTTTGTTGCTAAGTATTCTGTCGAATCACCCAGAGGACAACAATTGCATAGTTTGCTAGAACAAAGTATCTTGCACGCTCTGCTATCATGATTAGTGAATGACCCGCCTTGGAAAGGCCACGTCAGGGACCGGAACCGGTATTCCTCGAAATAACCCAATATTTTAAAATGTTTCATACTCTTTATGTACTGATCAATATTTTATATAATTTACAATATCATATTTTTAAATTACTCCAATAACTTAAAATGTATATACCGAAGAATGAAAAAGAACCGTTTTTTTTGTAAGGAGATAATAACGGTTCCGGTCCCTGGGCTACGTGAGTGTGAAAAAATTCAAAGTTTTGTGAATTTTAGCGCTATAAAACTGAAATTTTAAGGGTGACCCAGTAGAACATAACCTGCTATGATTACCAGTGACGCAAAAAAAGTAATTGACCCATTATAAAGCTATTTTATTTGAATGCTTATTGCGCTATTCACCAACGTCCGTTGAATTTTGTATGTAGTTTAATTTATGCATTTCTTCAGTTTTTTAGTCTGTTCAAGCGGTATTTTGATTTATTGGAATGACAACTTCATGGGAATTGTTACCGGCTTTTGAAAACTTTTTCCAGCTGTTTGCCACTCGAAATGCTAAACATATTAATCAATTATTTTTTCTAAATTTCAGAGAAGCATTTTAAGCGATAATAATTAATACCTAAGCTGCTTATTAAAAACAAGACGCGTTCTGTTCATAAATAAATTGTGGTGTAGATACAGTCTTTCAATAGCAGTGAACGCATTATAGGGCTCAAAGAGTTTTGAATAACCTTTTTAATTCGGCTTTACTCGAGACTCAAAAGACGTCGAAGTATTTTAATTAAGAGCGAATTCTCGCAAAACTAAGTCACGTTCTGCAAAATGTAGTCTTACACTCAATTTATCAAGTCTAGCTAGGCTACTGATATATGCCTTATTTTTGGATTAAGTTAATAAGAACATTTCAACGTTATTCCTGAAAAGAATATATTAAATCCTAAACATTTCAAGCTTCAATGTGTTTATATTAATACTTTTGACTTTGCTATGTTTTTGGAACACTATTTTAATTATATTAAAGCAAAACTCCGGAAAGTTTTGATTTGATTTGCCTGGCACTTTCTATACTTCGTTTTTTTTAGCATTAGAAAGACCTTTGCAGAACGAGATATAAGGTTTTTTTTTACAGGCAAATTCTGCGGATCGAACAGTAAATACGAGTTATTAAATATCACGAATTTATTATCATGCTATAATATTAATACACATTACTCAGTGTTGTGAACAGATAAGAAACATAATGTTAGTTAATTTACATTCTAAGATGAAAAGATAATAATTTTAATAAATTGCGTTTGCAATTTTTCATGGAAAGGTTGTACATTAAAAAACCTAAAGAGGCAGAGTTCTCACACAATTTTAAAATGTCACTGTCTGTCATTCGACTTCATAATTTTTTTTTTCGCGTGTGAACCCCGGAAAGTGCACATTGTCGGAAAGCGTTCTTCCCGTTTAAAAATATAATTACGTGGTAGTTAGTGTTGTGTTGGTGCTGTATTTGTCGCTATTGTGTGTGCAACCCATATCTAACATCAGGTAAGTAGAATTACGAGGGGAAGGTGGCAAATACTTCTATGTGAAGTACTTGCCACCTTAACCGTGACGACATGGCGTCGTCTAACCCTTTTGACCCCGGGAGACCCCCGGACGACCCTTTAGTTTTTACGAATCCGCCGTCCCCTGCCGTTCACATGGAGATAGTATCAACTCCTCTCAAAAGAGACCGCAATGATTCAAAATCGGATGATGAAGCTCCCTGTCCTAAACAGTTAGTTATACCGAACGAGGACTCGAACGACAACAACGCAGACACCTACGTTCAGGAATCGCAGTTCCCTCTCTCTCAATTTCAAAGCACTCCAGAGCAGGAAACCGCGGGAGGTTCGCCCGGACCATCTCAAAATCCCCTGTCCCCTATGGACGATATGCATAACCCCCCCATGACTTCTACCAGTTCTGTGAAATCCCCTTCTGTCCCCCACAGAAACAAATACCTGATGTCAGACATAGGTCCATATGTAGTTCATGTAACTAAGGACTCCTCAGAAACCTATCTTAATCAAGTAAAGTTCGGCCAACTACTTTATCTTAGCGGTGTGAAGGGTATCAAAGAAGGTGGCGTTAAGAAAGCTGGACGTAACAAGATGTCTGTTGAATTTCTTACTGTTGACAGTGCCAATTCCTTTTTAAATGCTCAATTAGCTGAGGGCTATAAAGCGTTTATCCCAACTTTCCATATCACACGCACAGGAGTTGTTAAATTCATTCCTAAGGACTTCACAAATGAGGAGCTCCCACCCCTTCTAGTCTCACCTCAAGGTTTCGGCAAAGCCGTAAAGGCTCGCCGCATCAATTACAAAACTAAGGACCCTAATGATGGTGCAATCCAATGGATGCCTTCTGAAAAAGTAGTGGTTACCTTCGATGGTCAGGCCCTCCCTACAAGAGTATTTCTATTTCATTGCTCACTGGAGGTGGAACCGTATAACCTCCCCACGATTCAGTGTTTCAAATGCCTTCGCTTTGGCCACGTTAAGGCCCACTGCCGCTCTCGTCCTCGATGTGCCAAATGTGCCCAGCCACATGAGGCAACTGAATGTAATGTTGAAGAAGGAAATGTTTCGTGCCTCCACTGCCTAGGTCGACACTTAGCAACTGACAAAAATTGTATAGAGTTTAACAGGCAAAAAAACATAAAAATTATGATGGTAGAGGAAGGTATATCCTACTCTGAAGCTGAGAAAAGGCTCCCTAAATCTAAACCACTTTATAGTACTGCTGTCCAGGCCCCCCCTACCACCCAGGTTCCTATCTCCTATAAAAAAACGACTGTTTCTCTGAGGAAGCCTCACGCTCCTCTGTCCCCCAGTTATGACCGTAGGGCACATAATGATATTATTTCCGGTTTTAACATGCCCCTTCCGGGCAATGGAGTTTGTCTGTCTGATGAAAACCAAAATCCAGGCCCCCAACCTCAAGAGCCATCTCCATCGAGGCCCCTCAGCACGGAAACAAATATTGTACATATAATCTCTTCATTTGTATCTCTAGCTGTAGACTTTTTGTTGAAAAATAATCTATTACCGTCCAACGTTGCTGATTACTTGAAACTTCTCTCCTCTCTTCTACCTAAAGGGTAACATGGCCATTACAATTCTACAGTGGAATATCAGAAGTGTTAACAAGAATAAATCGGATTTACTTTATCTTTGCAATTATTATAATCCTTCTATCATTGCTCTTTCTGAAACTTGGCTAAAGCCATCCACTCCATTTCGCTTACAGGGTTATACCTGCCTCAGACAGGACTGTCCTACAGGATCTGCAGGGTGCTCCCTTCTTGTTAAAAAAGGTCTAGATTTCCAACAAATTTCCCTTCCAAATAATCCTCAGATGTTTGTGACGTCCGCTCGGGTCGGAAATGTCTCCGTCCTCTCAGTGTATATCCCCCACCCGTCCCCTAGGTTAATTTCGTCTTTCTGGTCTCTGCTCTCTAATATTCCTCCCCCTATTCTTGTTTTAGGTGACTTCAACTCCCATAGCCCCCTGTGGGGTTCCCTCTCCACTGACCCCTCGGGTCGTAAAATAGTTGAACTTCTAGACCAAAACAACCTCTGCGTCTTAAACGACGGTCGCTCAACTCGCCGAGTCTCACCGACCCAGAACCCGTCGCCGGTGGACCTGTCCTTTTGCTCTCCAGCCTTAGCTCCTGTATCGATTTGGGATGTCTCCCAATTGGCCTATGGAAGTGATCATCTTCCTATCACCATCTCTCTCTCTACCGATTGCCCCCTGCCATCTCTTAGCTCTCCTCTTCAAAAATTTAACCTTTTAAAAGCTGACTGGTCGCTGTTTTCTTCCTTAATAAGTAATAAAATTGTCAATCTCCCTGTTGTATCGTCTTCAAATTGTCTCGAGGTCTATTCCCTTTTCCAAAATTATGTTCTGGCTTCAGCTGAGGAATCTATCCCTTTGAAAAAATGCGGAGCTAAAAACCGACTGCCCTCCCTCCCTTGGTGGGACTCAGATTGCACCTCTGTAGTCAAAGAACGCAAAATTGCGGAAAAAAAATATTGCAGTAATATGACTAATGAAAATTTTATTTTATATAAGCAAATGCAAGCTAAATGCAAGAAAGTACTTATAAAAAAAAAAAGAAACGGATGGAATAACTTTTGTGAGTCTGTATCTCCCTCCACTCATCCCACCTTGGTCTGGAACAAAATTAGGGCTTTCCGTCGTGCGGGGTCCTCTGCCTCAGCCGCGCCTATTTCATCATTTTCTAATAACCCTCTTTGGCTTGACGACTTTCTTGACAAACTGGCTCCTCCTTATGCACCAACTCTTTCTGAAATTCCTTCGCTTGACTCTTCTTTCCCCCATACCTCAGATAAATTCCTTTCAAATCCCTTCTTTTTGTCTGAACTTCAATGTGTACTAGAATGTCTAGTTGATTCCTCACCAGGCCCTGATGGTGCTGTATACTCTTTTATTTCTAAAGCCGGTCCTGAGGCAGTTTCTTGTTTCTTATCCCTAATTAATTGCTTTTTCGACAATGGCATTGTCCCAAACTCCTGGAAGGAACAGTACGTAATCCCCATTCTGAAACCAGGCAAAAATGCAGATCTTGCGTCTTCATATCGCCCCATTGCTCTCTCATCTACTTTATGTAAAATAACTGAGCACCTTCTGAAAAATCGACTAGATTGGTATATTGAAAAAAATAACTTACTATCTCGATTTCAATTTGGCTTCCGAAAGGGTAAAGGTGTTTCCGATAGCCACGCTATTCTGTCAACAGACTTAAGACTTGCTTTCTCCAGAGAGGAATGTGTTGCAGCTGTATTCTTAGATATTTCCTCTGCTTATGACAATGTAATACTCTCAGTCCTTAAAAATAAGTTGTTGCAAATAGGAATTCCTTCAAAGGTGGCTTGCTTTGTTACCAACCTCCTCTTGGAAAGGACAATTATGCTGAGATGGCAGGGTAATATCATAGGTAAGAGACGTCTATGGAAGGGTTTACCCCAGGGTTCGGTCCTCAGTCCTCTCCTATATAACTTATATAAAATGGATCTAGACAAATCGGTTAACTTACACACTAGGATTCTACAGTATGCCGATGATCTAGTTATTTATTGCAATGATAAATCCCCACTAACGGCCACAAACAAAATTAACAAAGCCCTTGCTTCTCTTCAAACTTGGCTTACATCTCATGGTCTTTCTCTCTCTCCTGTTAAAAGTTCGGCCATTGTCTTCTCCAGAAGCAAGCATCCACCTCAAAGTTTATTCCTATATGATGGTGAATCAATCCCTCTAGTAGATTCAGTGAAGTTCTTAGGAGTTATTTTTGACCGCCAGCTTAAAGGAGTTGAGCATCTAAATTATGTAGCAAAAAAATGTGAAAAAAACATTAATTTACTCAGAGCCCTCTCAGGGGTTTGGTGGGGTGCTCATCCTTACTCCCAAAAACTATTATACAACGCCCTTATTAGATCCCATCTAGATTTCGGCACCTTCATATTCGAACCTTGCAGAAAAGATGCCCTAAAAATTCTTGACAAAATACAATTAAAGGCCCTTAGAATTGTATTAGGGTGCATGAAAAACTCCCCAACAAAGGCTATCCAGGTGGAATGTGTGGACCCCCCTCTTGATCTCAGACGGAGACTCCTTGCAGATCGATTCTTATCTCGCATAATTTCTTTAAAAACGCACCCCCTCATCCCCAAATTGAAATTGTTGCAAAATTTATGTAACTCTAAACCTTATTGGCGCAAAAAGTCTAGACCTAACCTAGTTCTCAGCCTAGAGAAAATTTCAGCTCTAAGAGCCCCTATCCAAAGATATTCCTCTCTCCCCTTATATTTGATCCCATTCGAAGCACTTATTCACTCCCCTGTTATTATCTCAGATTGCGGCATAGACAAAACCTCGCGTCATGCAAATTTGGATTTCCTCCAATTTACATCAGAAAAATTCCCAAATTACATTTTATTCTATACGGATGCCTCTAAACTATCTGATCAGGGATGTGTTGGCTGTGCGGTGGTTTGTCCTTTCCTAAATCTTACATTAAAATATAAACTCCCCCCTGAATGTTCAGTGTATACAGGGGAATGCTTGGCCATATGGATGGCAATCAACTATATTCTTTCCCAAAATTTACCCAAAAGTGTTATTTTCTCAGATTGCCTAAGTGCCATTCAGGCTATTTCCTCCCGTCCTTTTTTGAATTGTACCCGCAGTTTTTTGATAGCCCAAATTAAAAATTCTATTTTCTCATGCCAGTTAGCTAACTTAGACATATCACTAGGGTGGATCCCGAGCCACTGTGGCATCGTTGGTAACGAACTAGCGGACCTGGCCGCAAAAGACGCTGTTCTGCGCGGAGATGATAGCCATTTTAAAATTTTCCCTCCAGATTTGACTTGTATCCCGACCAAAACTCTGTTTAGACAATGGTCCTCACGATGGAAATCCTCCAAAAAATGCTCGTACTCTTACATACAACCGTCGATCCCCTCTAGACCGTGGTTTTTCAAAAATCGGTCCCTCTCAAAAAGGCATACCAGCATCATTATTAGACTTCGCCTAGGCTTCTATTCTTCGCCAGAACTCTTACATCGCTTCAAATGCAGAGATTCTCCCATGTGCAATTGTGATATGGAAGTAGGTACATTGGATCATATTTTATTTAACTGTCCACTCAATTCTCCTCGTTTTAATTTGTATTCTGTCTTAACAAAACTAAAATTCCCGCTTCCTATTAAATCTTCTACCCTACTTTGTTCAATCGAAAATAAAAAAATATTTCGGATTCTAGCTAGGTTTCTGAAGAAAAATAATATTGTGCTATAGTACTCTTATAGTGTAACGGATTATTTCACCTGTGCTGTCTGCATTTGAACTAAACACTAACCTTTGTTTTACTTAGTTATAACAAATCGTGTAGTGCTTCCAAGTTCTGTGTGGGCGTAGGTATATGTTTGTGTCGTCCTTCTATGTTCACAGGAGCAGCCTCACTCACTGGACATTGGCTAAATTGCGCCAACTAGTTTGGCCAGACCGCCATTTAATTAAAAGAAGAAGAAGAAGAAGAAGAAGACTTCATAATTGTTGTCGGTTGAGTCGGTTGTGTTTTATATTGCTGTTAGCTTACTTAAAGATTGTTGTTATCGTTTTTGTTCAATTTCGTTATTAATTGTCGATCTATTTAGATATTTTGTTTGTTGGTGCACATTTAAAATGGATGAAAGCAAAATCCTGTGACTACCAGTGAAAAGCGGATGGTGGTGAATATTTACAAATTAAGAAATGTGCCATATAAAGGAATATCCTACTAAATCGGAACGTGTGAAAAAGACTGCTGAGTCTGCTGGCATATCGTTGGCGACGGTATATAACATTTTAAAAGAATATATTTTTTTAAATGAAATTAGATAATGTAATAGATAACACTGTGGAAAAAAATATTATAAACGTTGGTGGTTCCGAGTCCTCGGACTCTTCCACTGACAGTGAATAAAACTTTGTATGTCATCTGAGTTTTATTTTCTAATTTGTTACCAAATTCAAACTACATTAGAGCGTCCCAGACCGTCTATAATGGCGACAAATACTAAACGACGTTGCCGATGCGTAGGGTTGTCTTAGTATTGTTATCTGCTCAGTCTTTATGACACCGTGTCCGCTTTTATACCGATAGTTTTAATACTTAAATGCATGACTTTTAAAAGTATTGGGAGTGCATAATGTAAGCCAGATTAAATATGCAAATATTGTTATATTTTAGACTGTAAACTTCATTAAATTCAGTAAATGTAAAATCGGTACGATATTAGTTACAAATTAAAAAAAAATACTTTGTTAAAAACCGCCAAACACTAAACGAAAACTTTCATTATATATCTTTTTTCTAAATTGCCGCCATCTTGCTTATAAAACACTTATAACTTTTTTTAAATACAGTTTTGCCAACAAATTAATAATAAATGTGAAAACAATGCGTTCAGCTATCGGTAAATATCAAATGATATGTATATACATAAGTTCCGAGAAATTCAGTAGTATCGGCCGAAATCGAAGAAGGAAGGTTTACGACCACTGCTTCTTTGTTCACCCGTTTGACAGATAATTCTAATCTTAAATAAAACGAAGTATACATAAATGTCAAAGTCAGAGTAGGAATAAATAAAGTTCAGTTTGTATTTGAAACGTTATTGTTCATGCAATTTTAATGAGGTTTTCTGACTTGGTCTTTGACATCGTTAAACAGTATGGTCTGGAAACTTTTCTGTGAAGTTTGCAAGTGTAAATAGAAATAAACTATGGTCTAGTCTATATTATATCACTTAGGGTTAGAAAGAAACTTCCGTTCGTAGATAGACTTTGTATTGAACTTTGTATTTTTTTGACGTGACAACGTCTTATAAATTGGTTTGCCGGGTGACACTTCAAGAAACTGCGTTACGCTCCGCTCACGTTATGCGCTCACAATGAGAGCGAGTGAGAGGCACACGTCCTTCTCAAAGTCGTTGTCACGTAAAACTTTCACCCGTATACCGACTTTACAGGCAACCAATTTTTTTCATTAGAAAGGTAAAGAAGCCTAAAGAATCTTAACATGTCTTTTGGGGCCAAAATTATTTTCCTTGTTTTATTTTGTGTTCCTAAAAAACGTGACGGAGCAATCTGGTGATTTTCGTATGAGATGATGTTTTGTTTTAAATTTCTCATGTATGGATTAATCTAGCGTGAAAAAATAAATACAACTGCACCGATTTTTTGGAACACTGAGTCGAAACAGCCAACTAAAAGCGGGACAGAGTGGTATGAAACAAGACAACGAAAATAATTTTGACCCTTTGTTAAACATTATAGAAATACTTTTTAAAAATGATTTTATATTCATTATTAAAGCAGAAGTAAGCTAATTATACAGGGTGTTTTTTTTTCGACCGTTCAAATTCTACGTAGTGAATGTGTAGGTCATACTCACCAACTTTTACTATGGGGACAACGTCGAAATCGCGAAAAAAAAATCAGCTGTTTCATTCAACTTTGTCCCCATAGTAAAAGTTGGTCAGTATGACCTACACATTCACTACGTAGAATTTGAACGGTCGAAAAAAAAACACCCTGTATTTGTGCAAACTCACTCCATCGTAGGCCGCCTCTCTGCCCTTGGCTAGTCTGTGGCCATGAAGCAAGCCCATTTCAAAAAATTATCCGCTGTGATGCTGATGATTAATAAAATGGAATCTAAAATAACCTTTTTTGATGCTAAAAATCGGTACAGTCGCCATCAGATACATTGCAGTGGCCGGGGTGAGCAAAAATATCCGAGCAGGCTTCTATTGTCATCGCGTTACGGATGGTTACGGTGCATTTTGGACCAAACGAGCATTCGCTCATTCTATCCCCCACTCTACGAAGACAACGAATTTCGACGACGTTTTGTGTAACGAACGAATTTCGTAGAGTGGGGGATAAAATGAGCGAATGCTCGTTTGATCTAAATGCACCTTTAGAGTGCATGTTCAGATATTTTTGAGCATCGTAGCCGCTCCGATATATCTGATTATTACTATACATCGGTAGCTTATTCAATGGTCAAAGTAATTTATAATGTTTAGACTTGTATAGTTGCATTTTGGCGGTTTTAGAACATATTTGTTTCAAATTAATATTAGTTGTATAGCAGTAAAGGTTGTATTTAAAAGAGAAGTTATGAAATCGGTTTAAATTGGCAAAAATATGTAATAAAACCCTAACTTTTATAACTAAAGGTACTGTAATCAATATAAAAGAACCAAATAATATAAATAAACTTATAATTATTTACTAAGGTAGGTACGATAAATTAGTTTTAGTGACTATCAGGTCTAACAAAATTAATGTTATTGTAATCAAAATAAATTTCATATAAAATATTAAGTTATGTGCCAAATCACATTTGCTTTGCACAAGAAAATTGAATTTGTTTCATTTTTCTGTCGAAATCTTTGTACTTGTGACGTTCAGCGGTTAAAGGTGCCACAATACACCGTGTTTTTTTTAATTCCGTTAAATTTAACAGGCTGCTTGGTACGTTAATTGGAGCTACCTGGTAGGTATATTGCTTTTAGTCGAATTCGAAAAAAAAAATTGTTTTCGTTTTCATACATAATAAATGAAATGGTAAGTGTGAGAGAACCTTAAAAATAAGATCTCAGGCGATTGACAGCACATGTCAAAATAAGTTTCATTAGGATGTAATAAAGGTTGCAATACACTTGTTCAGTCATTAAACTTATTTTTTTAATAACTCAATAACAGTAAGAGTTAAAATACTAGTTTCTTAGACAAATTGATTATTTTTGACCTAAATAAGCTTCCCTTTAATTTAACAGAAATCAATAAAAACACGGTGTATATGTATAGCGGGTCTGCACTTAGAGCAACTAGCTACTACAGATACAACATTTTTTAGGTTCATTCTCAAAAAACATGTCCACGGCCTAATTTCCGGAACGCATTTATTTTCGTACGAAATATATGGGTCGTGGCCATGTGAAAATTCGACGCGACCCGACCTTACCGCAAAGTTCCGAACGAGGAGGTATCAGTTTCCGGTTTGTTTTGATTTCCTACAGAATGCGATATCGTGTCATTGTTTTGAATTAATTGAGTGGATCCCTGAAATCAAATCTCGTGGATCAGGTAGCGTGCGAGTTAGTGTTACGATATTAGGCACTGGTCTCACCGCGAGCTACTAAGCTATGAACAATGGGCTATAAAAACGAACAAAAATACACACTCCCGTCCCGTGTAAATAAAAGAGACACGGCAATACTCGCCCAGCTATAAACTCACCGCGGGGTACCTACCGTTGGAAATGCCGGAAAAAATCATTTTTTTTAGTACAGATGGTGCCTTTTTTAGGCTCTAGTGCGAGAAGTGTGTCATTTTACGTCAGATCCAAAACTTCGGAGGGCCATCTGCACTAAAAAAACGTCGTACCTACGAGACACGTGCAAAAACAAAATTCGTAACTCGTGTCGAATTAAAACACTCCCTATCGGTCGTGTTTTAAAACATCGCCACTCGTTTTGAATTTCATGTTTTTCGCACTTGTGTCGTAATGTACTATTTTCGGGAAAGTATGAAAATATAGATTTTTCCGTTTTTTTGGGTTTTTACAGAAATAATCAATGTCACTGTCACTCCTTTTCATCAAATTTCAATAGACTTTTCCTCGGTGACATCGGGTTCTCCTTGTATAGGTGAAAATCAGACCTAATTCACATTGGTTTAGAGTTTAAAATTAAAGTTGAAAATGTAACTGTTGTTTCAAAATAATCCAGAACACTCTGTTTGGAAATAAACGGGTTTTAATCCGGAAATTTTCAACTCTACCGCGGGGCGAATATCGCAGTGTTTCTTTTCTTGTATTTACCCGGGAGTGCATAGCTTTTGTTCGTGTTTATAGGTTCATAATTTAGGAGCTCGCGGTGAGACCAGTGCCTTACGATGGATGCCCTCAGAGGTGTTTTTCATCATATCACCGTTATACTTCCCCAACCTCTCATCTGCAACATTGACTTGATGGCAAAAGCACCTGTATTCGGAGTGAAAGAAAGGTGAAATTTCCATGAATTCTTTGCCGTTGAAACGAGGTTTAGTAAGTATTCGATATTTTAATTAATGAATGATTATTACACTTTTGTAGACTTTTCTGAGAGATATTTAACTCTACCTGCCAATTGTATCACAAGGAAATAATAAATGTATCGGTCTTTCAAAATGGATGATAAGCTGAATAATAATTGATATACCTTTTAAAATAAAACAAATAAAATTATAGGTACCGTCTAGATATTTTTTTGGCATGAACGAGAGAATGCGGAAATAAACATCGACATAACTGTTATTGATAAGTCGTAAAGTTAAAATAAATTTCAAAACAAAACACCATACCGGTGGGGTAAGATTACGCATTCTGGGAATCTGTTTGAGAAATACCTACCTATTATTGCTTCACAATTTTTATTGACAGTGTTCAGTGTGATTGAGTGTGTCATGTATTTTTTCCCCTCACTAGCTAGTAAAGCGCTCGTTTATCGTTTAATACGAGCGGGTAAAAACGCTTTTTACACACTTGTGAATAAAGTAATTTGACATTGCTCTAATTCCTATAGCCCCCTACTGCCTAGTATAAGTGGATCTGTATGACCGTAGTAAACATGCGCAATCGGAGCTCACATGTTAAATTGGTCGTTCTCATGGGTGACTTTGTAAGCCATTGGCTATATTTAAGTTCCAGAAATAACTCTATTCTACGATACGTTTCGACATTGAGTTTTAAATGGTTTCTTTAAGTTAATTTACATTTGGATGAGATTTGTAATCATATTTCCTCGCGATAGTGAGGGGAAAAAAGTTGTATTACACTTGGCGGCAAAGTTTGTTCAACTCTCGTGCCTTGAGACCTTCGCGATGCTCAAGATTCCAGTTTTTGAACCACTCGCTACGCTCGTGGCTCAATTTTGGAATCCTTCGCTAGCTCAGGTCTCAATATTGGCACGACAGTTAAACAACAACTTTGCCCCCTTGTATAATAAATAAATATTGAAGTGTATCTGTATCTTGGACGTGTTTATACGAATTGTTATTTAATAAATTATGTAGATGAATGTGAATAAACTATATTTTTAATAATACAATATGTTTATTTTTACCTCATAAACATAGATCGGACAAATGTGCGTCATTGTTTTCAATAATATGGACATGGCTAGAAAGTTGATTGAATAATTAATCGTTTTCAATCAATTAAATTACGTATTTGACACTTTTAACTAACCCAAAAAACCATTGTAAGTCACTTTAAAGCATCGAAATCAAATTTTTAGAAATTATTATATTAATTATATTTTGTGGGAAAATACAGTGGTCTCGGCGCCGAATATAATTTCGTTCCTTTCGGCGTCAAGACCTTTGGTCTGTGGGGTCCTAGCGCTCTGAGTCTCTTCAAAGACCTATCGAAGAGACTCAGAGACGCCACGGGAGACCCAAGACTCCTCGCTCAACGCATTAGCTTGGCAATCCAGCGAGGAAATGCTGCCAGCGTCCTGGGTACCATGCTGCCGTCCTTTGTCTAAAACCTATCTAACCCACAAATTGTAGTTTTGAGTTATGAGCAAAAAACTTAAAAGTAAATATTTCTAGAAAATCTTAAGATTAATTCCGAACTTCTGTTATAAAAAAAATAAAACTAAATTCAGGCTTACATTGTATGTGCACCATTTTAAAAACGAATGTAATATTTATGAGAAATTACCGTTTTTGTGTTTTAGTGTTGCAAAAAATTACAAAAATGCAAGTGATTTTACCTTTAAAACCCCGTTAAGTATACCTTTGCCGTTTTATAGCGTTGCATAATTACCAGTTCATATCTAAATAACGGCTAAGTACTTAACGTGTTTATAGTATTGTTTTTATACTTTGCAGAATACGCAATGCATAGCTTAATAACGACTAAGTCACTTTAAGAGTTTATAGTACTTTATGTGTAGGATTACTAGTTAAAAAAAGAATGATATAAACACGCTACTGGACTTTAGCTGTTTTTTAACTATGAAATAACTGTGAAAATCATACCTAGTTGTATGAATTCCTAAGCATAAAACACGTTACATGACAGATCATTTCCGATAACTAGGTTATAATCTTGTAATGTTATCCAAATGGTTTATTTATTGTTATAGCAAGTCCTCGTTAACCTACACTGTAACAATTAAAGGGATTTAATACCTATTTAAAATAAATGAAACAAGACTGTGTATGATAAATCTTTTTAATTCAAATGCGAAACAAAACGAAAAATCAGCCTAAACTTTTTTTATAATTACAAAACAAAAAACAAAATTACTTCTAGTTCATAAGAATAAAAAAAAATATTTTTTGTGAAAACTTATTTAGTCTTATTAAGTAACATCAGAATTATCGAATTAGTAGATTGCATACCGAGGACAGTAAAGTTAAATTAATTACAGACCTTGGCCGGAAAAAGTATAAAATCACTTGTTTGTCTGCCTTAACTTCACTTTCGCCCACTTACTTTACAGAAGGGCTAGTATAAATGTAAGCTTATTGTAACATTCACTTTACTGTAGTTAACGTATCGACGGGTCAAATTATGACTGTCGTTTACATAGACCGTAACGTCTACTATCATATTTTCACCCTTCGATATGTTGACTATAAAGTAAAGTAACTGTCAAATACAACAGATTTAAATGTATACTAGCCCTTCTGGCTTAGATATGTATCTACCTACTAGTCATTACCCGTAACAAAACAATTTATAAAACTTATTTATTATTTCTTCCTTAATTAACAAACGAGATCAATTATAAAACTTCAATACTTAATTATTATCATGTTCAAATCGTCTACCATGCCCGACATTGCCTATTATGTGTTATGGATTTACATACATACATACATATTTTAACGCTGTTCAATGCAGGTTGTCTTTCTTCATTTTGATTACAGCAGATTACATGTAGTTCATCTTACATGGGTTGCTTTGTTTGTATTGCGGCGTTTTACGAGTATTACAGGATTTCCTTTAATACCTAACATATTTCTATAGATATAAACGCGCGCGACAGAGTGACTGTACTAGAAATTCTATTGTAGACAATTTTGTCGTATATATAATTAACAAACCAACATAATAATATCGACGGTGGAAAGGAGAAACCCTTTAAGCGACATTTTGGTCAAAAATGAGTGTTATATATCGACGGAACCGGCTTTTTTTTCTGCGTCGTTTAAGCCAAGTAATACTGAGATCTGACGACTTCAATGTTGCTTAAGGTATAATGAAATAATGGTCAAATTTAAAGACAGGGATGTTAAGCGACGCAATTATTGACTAAAATTTAGACAGTGTCACTTAAGCATACACAATTTATATACATTGTCGCTTAAGTTTTTTTTTTAAAGTGCTACTGTTGTCGGTTAATTGCATGTCATACAAATTACCTTGCCCTGTAAGCGACACTTTTCTGACTAAAATAATTTTATTTATAAACCGTAGGGTCGCTTAAAGGCTCGTTTCGGAGAATTCTTAGGTCAATATCAATTAAGCGACATTTATTTCAGAAGGTTCCAAGTTTATTGAAATGACGTTATTACTATTTCATAGATATGACAATTTGACAAAGTACGTTCAAAGAACATAAGTCTCTAAAGCGGCCACAGAAAGTGATACGATTTTTTTTCCTAAAAATAAAACTTTAAAACGCTCTCTTGGACAATTACCAAAATGTCGCTTAAGGGTCTCACCAAACTAGTCGACGCCGTATCGGCTAATCGCGTACGGAAAAAGCTTTATGTCAACGCAATAAGAGCGAGGACATCGTAAATCGGCTCGGCTCACGCGAAACGACGTCTTTCGACGGGAAAACGGCGTTTTGCCGTAAAGCTGTTCGCATTCGTACGACCCCGTTTGCAGCCTAACGCACACGTTCGCATTCGTAAATCTCCTAATACCGCCGTACGGTGCCGGAAAGAGTTGAACGGCTCCGATCACGGCCGAGTACCTGCGATAAGCACCGGTCAGAGCTGGCGGAAGCCGTTCAGCGTCTTCGACGGCCGAACATAGCTGACGACGGCCGAAAAGAGCCGATAACGGCCGAAGTAGCTACTGATGCGTTTGTATTTATTCATTTGAATTATTACCCACATTAAAATCTGCAATAGATCTGACAACACGAAGTAATACTGTCGTAATCATACACGTCTGTTCAATTTCAAACTAGTTTCTAACAACTAGTCTCCAAAAATGAGATTTACGATTGCCGATCACCCGCTGTCCTATCTAACTGTTCGTCGGACTCGGCGGCTGTACGCGTGCTGTCGGACGTCTCGACGGCAGGACGGAGCACGGGAGAGCCGACCGCCGCTTTACAACTGCTACCGCAGGCGATCGAGCGTTTCAACGGCCGCAAAGAGGATGAGACTGCTTAACGCAGGTGTTCAACCGCGGAGACGGTCGATCGGCTAAATGCGAATAGTGTGGTGTAAAACACTCGGCGAAAGCCGACTCCGCGTCGATTGGTTTGGTGAGACCCTTACAGGTTTCTCCTTTCCACCGTCGATATGTATTCTATTAGGTAACCGTCAGGTACAACAATACCTTCAGCGAAGAAATACAACAAAGGGTGTAGCAGGGTAGCCTTGGAAAAAATGCCCCCAGAGGTTTTGGTTTGAAACTATAGTCAAACGATGACTTTTAAAGAGGTAACACCATGCACAAATTTTGGACCCCTCTTACCCACACAAACCCCAATAACTGTGAAACAGTTTTATTTTTTTTTTCCTAAACTATGTTAGTGACGGTTTCTATATTTTGCACTACGGCCTAAAGGTATTATTAAAAAAGACAGCCGTCTAGGACTTCATACCAATACAAATAGTTTATTGTTTGAATGTGAGTAGGTAATAAATATATTCATAAAAAAAAATCAACCTATATAACAAGTTTGGCTAGAGGTACAATCACCATTTCTTTTTTATATATTGTGTCTACATCTTATCTAGATAATTTGCAACTTTCATGTGCCTAATTAGTCTAGGTGCGTCAATGTGAGAATTTTTTTTTAATACTATGGTGCCTACTACGGCCTCACAATATTATGATGAAAGACTTTCGTCTTCATTATTAAATATTACACAAAATGGCAGTATCAATAACCATTGATGAGTTTAATTTATAATTATTTAGCACCACCTTTTCAAATTGAAATTCCTTGTCGCTGGCGGTTGCTTATTTTTTACTTATAATATTGTAAAACCGTAGTAGGCACTACAGTATTTCAAAAAGATGTTTCGCTATGATCCACCTAGACTAGGCACATGAAACTTGCATATTATCTAGATACGATGTAGATATATATAAAAAAATGGTGATTGTACCTACCTCTAGCCAAACTTGTTATACCTGTATAACAAGTTTGACTAGAGGTAGGTAGAAAATTAAAGTATTTTTTTTTTACTGTTTTTTTAATGTGTATGAAGTCCAAGAAGGCTGTCTTTTTTTGATAATAACTTTAGGCCATAGTATTATATTTGCAAAATTTGGAAACCATCACTAACATAGTTTAGGAGAAAAAAAATAAAACAGTTTTTCAGTTATTGGGGTTTTCGCTGGTTAGTGGGGTAAGACGGGGTCCAAAATTTGTGCATGGTGTTGCCGCTTTAAAAGTCATTGTTTGACTATAGTTTCAAACCAAAACCTCTGGGGGCACTTTTTCCAAGGCTATCCTGCTACACCCTTTAAATGAAAAAGTTGAACATCTAACTAAAATTTTAAAGCTCATCAAAAACGTATTTATGTTTGGTTGACAACAATAAACATTATATTGTCAATAATTATTATATAGTCTTAAATAATAGGCAGAATAACTACTGTACATATATAACTTTGATATATTACACACTTACCGTCGCGTTCCAGACATTTTGCGGTGATAAACATGCAGCCGTCACTGATAACTATTCGACTATGGAACTCACTCCCTATTGAATTAAGACGTGCCGAATCGATTGCATCCTTCAAAACATTACTTAAGAAACACTATCTGTCACTTCCTTCTTTCACTTCACTTCACTTCATCAGCCTATCTCGGTCCACTGCTGGACGTAGGTCTCTCCTATTAACTATACTATGCGTATAGACGCATTAGGAGGTAAATGCCCATAATCGCCATGCTGGGCAAACGGATTGGCGATCGCAGTAATGTGTCCACTATGATGACGCTGCTGCCCATCATCAATCTTGTATCAAAGTATGGTCAGTGACACTTTAATCCCTTAGTCGACTCTTACGACACCCGCGGGAAGAGTTGGGGTGGTGACAAATGTATTCTTACTGCCGTCACCACACGGTCACTTCCTTAGTTTTGAATTATTTATTTATTTTCTCCTTTCATTCCAATTGACTTAAACTAATTATTTCTCATAGTTTCACTATGTGATATATCTGTATTTTTATAAAATGTATATGTATGTCTATGTGTATCTATTTATATATATCATCATCGTCATCATCAGCCTATAATAGTCCACTGCTGGACGTAGGCCTCTCCTATTAACTATGCGTATAGACGCATTAGGAGGTAAATGCCCATAATCGCCACGATGGGCAAGCGGGTTGGCGATCGCAGTAATGTGTCCAGTATGATGACGCTGCTGCCCATCATCATTTTTTTTATCAAATAATGGTCAGTGACACTTCAATCCCTTAGTCGACTCTTACGACACCCGCAGGAGGAGTTGGGGTGGTGACAAATGTATTCTTACTGCCGTCACCACACGGCCTATTTATATATATATATATATATATATATATATATATATATATATATTATATATATACATATATATGTATTTGTATTTTGTGTTTATTTTTACATTCCATACAAAGGTTGTCTGGAAGAGATCGCTCTTTAGCGATAAGACCGCCTTTTGTTTACCTCTTTCTATAACATGTTCATTTATTATTTGTCTTTGAGGTGCAATAAAGAGTTATTGTATTGTATAACTACACAACCTCGTGCGCGAGCGCCGCACAGTGAACTGCCGGCCACGGCGGTCAGATCTGAGGGGAGGGGTTTTGCACTTTGCGGGGTATTAGCGTAGTATTGTTGATTAGCGTGTTTTTAGTCTTGTAACATTGTTTTTTTTTCTGTAGTTTTCATCCGTTTAAACTAAGTCACTAGGTTTTAGTGTTGTATT
>JALPQI010018537.1:0-27400 GCA_025490895.1 Thaumatotibia leucotreta
AATAGAATCCTGGCTCAGTGCCAGAGCTGTGACGTCCAGACAAAGATCGATCCTGAGGCTGTTGTTCCTCTATCATGTGATTGTTTCAGACAACAATATAAATTTGACCCCTGAATCTACCTAGTTGTCATGGACCTTCATCTCTAGTTACAGAGGAAGGATAGTTAAAGTATAGCTCGTGTTAGTAGCGAGGAATTCTAAATACCTAATACTTAGGTACCGGCATGTCATATTCATAGGCCACTTACATGCCGTCTGTATGTCTTTTGCACAATTCACGTATTCCCAGGCGGATGCCTAGAATCAGAGAATAACTTACTTGAAGCGCGGAATAACATAATCTGAATGTTGATTTCGATACGAGATATCGATCCACAGGCCATTATTACAGAATATAAATAAATACACCGGCCCGGACTGCCGGGACTCAAGGGATCAAAATTTTTATTAGAATCTTTTTTTATTTATTAAACTGTGTTTTTTTTATTCTATCAGGGAGTAGGTGAATATACCACAATGAAGGTACCAAAGTATTAACTATGTCATGTCATGATTTAGAGCTCAAATATTTCATTAATTAATATCAATTAGTTTATGATTAAGTTCTGTTTTGCTCTCACCTGTAGATTTCCTGTTTTAAGTATAATAACTTTGCGTGAACGTTTAAACACTTAATTTTGTTGTTTCTCAAAACAACGAAACGAGACCGCCTGGAAGGTATTCGACCTAATTTTGGAGACCGTGGCACCACATAACTTCAACTAATTAATATTAATTAGCTCTTCATATCCTTTTTGTATTTATACATGGACAATACGAGTAAATACCTACATGCTAAACGTTTTCTTTCAGTATAAACTCTGGACAAGGATAATATATAGTACTATTTACATATCTAAATCATAATACTTAAGTAGGGTAAGATACCTATAATGGAAATTGTCCCTTAGATAATAATTGACTGATATAATATTTCTTTTGACTAGTGAATTCAAAAAGTATCTCATTAATTTATGGGCTGTCCCAGAAGTAAAGAGACAAGATTCGAATGAAAATATTTAATAAAAAAATCTTACAAAGCACTACTATTTACGTTTAGTTAAATTCAGGATTTCATTTTATTTGCTACTTTGCATTAAATTTGCTTGTGCAAAGCCTCTGTAGCCAATTTTTCTAAGGTTGATTGCTACTCGTCTCATTACAGGTTTTCGAGACCTAGCTGCCACAATTTTAGCCAATTTAGTCCATCTATGCTTAAATCCAGTCAACGATTTGGGTTTTTTCTGTTTGTTTTTTATATTATCGTTTACATAAAGGTCAATAAGCTTCACTACCAGGAGCTTGGGGAGCATTTGGGGCGTTGTTATGTTTTTGTATAAAATCTATACCCGCAGCCTCTACATGTTGAGTGACTTCCGTGGCGTAGTGGCATGACGCCATATCCGGACAGAATATAATTTCTTCCCTCTGGTAATGCTTGTCTATGAACGAAATTTATCGCATTATCATACATTCTCTCAAATAAATACGTGCGTTCAAAGAGCCTGTGGAAATATTAGGTTAAGACTTATTGCCATTTTGGTCTATGGCTTGCCAAACGAGATATTTATTGAAAAATTTGACCTTTGCTACAATTTTTTGCGAATAATCTACGAAGTCCCGTCGAGTCGCATGGTAGTATTGCTTTCCAGGAATCTCCGATGGGTCCACGGGCACGTAAGTCTCATCATCAATTATGAGAACTTTTTTCAGTTTTTTTTCATACACTCTTCGGCATCCTCTTTTAGCTCGCACTTCTTGTTCTTTAAAGTACTTAGGAGCTGACAGTTTTGCAAATGCTTTAAGCTTTAGGTCGCATGATTTAATACGAGCTATACTTGACTTCGATATTTTCGAGTTATCCGCAGCAGCTCTAACAGACATCGAAGGATTCCGTTCATACACTTTTTTTAATTTATTTATGTTCATAGCTATGGAAATAGTACATTTTTTTCCCGGAATCTTCTTGAAAATATATTCATGCAATTCTTCAAAACGTTTTATAATTCGATACAAAGTTGCTCTCCTTACTCCCTCTGAAGAAAAATGACATATTGTGTCCGTTCTTCCATGACATTCAAGATTCTGAACAACTCTTTAGCAAATATTTCGCAATCAGCTCTTTTCATTATTAAAATTTCAATAATACAATCGTATTTCCCGCTAAATTTTACAGATATGAGGCATATGGTGGCCACTACAGTTATTTTTCTTAAGAAAATAAAAATATTTACAAATAATTCGAAATTTGAAATTTGTCTCTTTACTTCTGGGACAGCCTTTAACTGTCTTCGCATAATGTTCTTCACTTCACAGTCACCTACCGCCAATTTTAAAAATAAAATAAAAGAACGAGTAAAAGAATCATAAAACTCATAATTACTGTGCTAGATACAGGTTTCCATGGCACGAGATAATTGACTTAAAGCGACAGTTCCTCTGTAATTGGATAATGAAATCGCGCTGGCACCTGAGATCGAAATTGCAAATCGAGGACCACTCATCAACGTTATTGGATTGTATGCAGTAGCTCGATGACAATATTATTCCAATTTTTTCGTTTAATGAAGAAAGGAGGGACTAATGAATATGGAAATATATTACAGAGATGGTTCATTAATGGTGCAGGCCGCTTTCCAGGCAGACCGAAAAAGCGAAATTTGGCATTTTCGGTTTTCGTCTAACAGTGTTGAGTGGTAAAATGACCGGATGTCAGTGGATCACCAAAACAGGCTATCAAAAACTGTCTATGTATTTAATTCCTTGGTGCGATTTAACAGCACACTCACGGCTAATTTTAACGAATTAGTGTTAGAAAATTGTGCCTCACATGCAGTCAATGTGTGTTAAAGAGCTGCTAAATCGCAGCGATGAAATACCTACACAGTTTTTAACAATTTGTGTCGCTCTATTGCCTAACTATAATACATATCTGAAAATTATCACGTATTAAATAAATACCTTCTCCCCATCTAGATACCTACTTACCAATTTCTTAGGGGTACAGGTGGTCAGTTAACTATGTATACTGGCGTATGCATGGTATAAATCAAAGGTATCCTTATACTTTGGTAAATAATGTAAGTAACTACATATGTAAAACATACCTATACAATACATACACTGTGCTGTGTACAGTGTGTATACCAATGAACAAGACAGCACAATTAAATAGAACTTAGAGCATCAAAGGACTTTAATGCGACACTGACTCGTAAATTCTGAGGTTGATTTCCTGGTTCAAGTTAACTGAGTTCAACGAGGCTGATCGTCGGAAAATCCGCGGAGATCGGTTGAATTCAACGTAGACGGATTGATCGTATCATGTTTCTTCGATTGCGATGTTTTACGAGCACAGGGCTACCAAGATCTCTTAAATGCGATTCAGTTTAGGTTCTGCTTGACAGTTTTTGACAGTTATTATATGGAACTGACATATAGCGATTCAGATTAGGTATTATCTTAAATCGCATTAGTAGATCATGGTAAGCCCCAGATCGGACAAATCATCGCAATAAAATTCTACTAGTTAGTATACACGGGTTACACGGTACTTCCTAAGTCACGCGCCGTGTATTAAAGTCATTCTGGGCAACTTTTAGTATGAGACCAACCCCGAAAACAAAGTATTTTTTCGTACAAATCGATAACGTGATCTCGACATGATGTATGGGAAAGTGTGTTAGACACTTCTTATTTTAGCAATGGTTAATCCAATCAATGTTCATAACAACCCTCGTAATATAATTTTTTTATGCCTATGACTTTAAAGAGGTCACGTCACGTGCGTATTGCGGACCATGTATAAATAAGATTTCCTTTGACAAAAAAGAGAGGTGGTTTTGTAAATATTGGGTAACTACGAACATATTTCGAAATGCTGATAGTTTGATAGAAACCATAATTACTGACAATTAAAATCATCACGATCATCTCATGCAAATTACGCCCTAGAAACTAAAAGGCCGTTGAAGCTCTATTGTTTTATGCAACCGTAGTTAAACGTAACAGCCAATTCAGGAAAGTAATGCTCACGTGCCACTAGCCGGGAGTAATAAAAACCCGAAGGAGATTAAACGATAGTTCCGACAGCGTTCCACGGATTCTTTTTTCAAACGAAGCCTTTGAGTCCACCACATAACTACGTAAATGTGCACGCATACCTGCGAGAATCTCAGTCGGAATGACCAAAGGTCAACAGTTTCACATTGACACAACGTGTTTCGTGATTAAACGCATTAAATTCAGCGTACTTTATGTTAACGATAGTTAAAAATATGTGTTCCACAACACTCTGTCACTGTGTATAGTGTAAGTAATTACTTTGTAAACCCTTGCAATAGGGTACCATTTAATTAATTAAAATTATTTTATTTGTTCAAATTCGAAGAAACTAAATAATTCCTTTCTGTTAACGATACGAGTAGTTAAAAATATGTGTTCCACAGCTATACTGTAAGTAAACAGTGTAAGTAATTACTTTTGTAAGCCCTCCCAACAGAATCTTTAATTAATTAAAATTATTTTATTTATCAAATTGGAAGAAACTCAATAATTACATCATATAAGAGAAAACCTAAATCATACAGAAACTAAAAATGTTTAATGCTAATATATACATGCGTAATATCAAAACAAATACAATTTTACATGTGTATGTTTCTCTTTAGCTTTCCATAATTTCAACAAGAATACTTAAAATGTTTTATAATTAATAATACTAACTTGAACGAGTAGCTGACACGTAAGGAAAAGGAATATAACAATAACAACTATTTAAGGACTAATTTAGTAACGTTCTCTACGGGATTAGGGTTGAAAATTTCCGGATTAAATCCCGTTTCTTTCCAAACAGCTCGTTTTTTTCCTGATTTTTTCGAAAAAAACAATGATTGATGAATTTTCCACTTTAATTTTCAACTCTAAACAAATGCAAATTGGGTCTTATTTTCACTTACACCAGGAGAACGCGATGTCACTGAGGAAAAGTCAATTGAAACAGATGGCAAGGAGTGACAGTGACAGTGACATTGATTGTTTCTGAAAAAACCCGAAAAAAACGGAAGAAAACGAAGTTTTCATACATTCCCGAAAAAAACATTTTGTTTTTTTCCGACATTTTCAACGCTAAACGGGATAAAGTACGGTGTAGGCACTTCCCATAAGTGAGCTTCGTGAAGGTAAAGCACAAGCAGTGAATGTAGTAATAAAGTTTAATTAATGCTAAAGATGGCCAAAACACACTAAATTAGCATAGAACAGGCTTCTGTAATTAGGGTCGGGACGTGGCCTAAAATGAGAGCGCGACTACTACAACTAGGGACACATTATGAGCCTAACATGCCGTGCTTTGAGCTGGAAAAGGGAGCCATAAAGGGTAATTATGGGAATAGAGGAATAAAAGTACTGTTAGACTCGTAAAAGCTACCGTGCTTTTATATGTCCTAATAAATTAGACTACTATTAGCTAAACCATATTTTCAGATGTTTCTATAGTTGATAGTAGGTACATTAGGTACAGCTTTAACAATGTTTTTTTGGAGTCCTACGAAAAAACACCCTTTTAGTGTTATGACATGAGAGCCCATCGAACAGATTCTAGTGCCTTTTACCTTCTACTTAACTGGCCTCTTTAGGTCGATAGCTGATACTTACCCCGCCGAACCACCATGATATTTAAGATAAACAATTGTTGGGGTGCCTGTCGTGTCGCATAACGTCGATTGTCCTAAAATTTTTTGGCCGAGAATGTATGGCATAATGTTACATGGCATACTACTTGTTTAGCCTACTTAATTTTGCGCATACACGTTTAAAATACCTACACCATATTTATTCTAATATTGATTACTCGAATGTCGAATGACCTAAAGCATAATAATCCTAATGTTCATTGTAATAAATATTGTTTTCCCTACTACTCGAACTGTCAATTTTCACTGCGCCTACTTTTATCATGTCCGAAATTTCATTCAAAATTTTTAATAACAACATGCAAAACATTTGAACAACAGGGTGAATGATTAAAAAAAATGTTCAAGTAATAAACCAGGGTAAAACCGACGTGGATTGGTTAGGTTTCGAAACTAGGGCGGAGTGAATGGCGTAGTCTTTAAATACTTAAGTATTTTTAATCAATTGTTTACACATCCTCATACTTACAAAGCCAAAAAAGGGGGGACGGGGGAACCCCCCGCATTAAAAAAGAAATAATCTGAACATCCCCTACCTTAACCTGGATAGGTTCGTTAGGTACCTTTTATCCCTTAGAGCGGAAATAGAAGCCCCGCGCAGCGGGGCTTCGTCGACCGGTTCCCAGGTCAAAATTGCTCACTTAAATTCTTTGGACAACAGGGCGAATTATTTAGTAATAGTTAAGTATAAGGAATAAAAAAATATTTTTAAAGCTAGTTAAATCACTATTAGTACATTAAATAGTAGGAACATCACCATTATGCACAATAATTTTTCGATACATATACATTAGACACGAAAATCATTAGGACAAACAATATTTAGGAACAACCAAGTCAGGATTAACAATTTCGGCATAGCAAAAATATGCGCAACAATGTTTATGCCATTCATTTTTCGGCGTAAAGTTGTTACGCGACAAATTTTTCGAAATAAAAATATTATGCCACCCGATATAGACCCCAATTGTTGACATGAGTTGTTGAATGAATATAAATATAAATATAAATGGTGTTAAATGTCATGTTAGGGTCTCCCCAGATCTATCGACGCAAATTCGGCAAAATACATTTATGAAAACTTTTATTACTACTCAATAAGAGTGAATAACAAAATCTCTACTTAAAAAATAGAGATTATTATTTTTTTTTTTCGTTGTTTTCTAAACTGCGCACACAATTTATGAATATAATTTATTTTATTTTACCTATACATATATTTCTTTACAGTTTGCAATTATAAATAATCTTTTAAAAACAGATTATCTCAGATCTTGATTTTTTTTATTACAATCATCACAAAAAATCAAGATCTGCAAGGAGCAAGAACAAACCAAAAAGTGCTAAAAGTATTTTCTAGATTTCTTAACAGGTGCCTAATCCTTAGGGTCCTCGTGACATTTTACCCATGCAGAAATTCTCATAGCATCAAGCGAATGGATTTTAATGTTACGGTGGAACTAATAATCAATTACGGATCGAAATGTGGATCTTGCTCAGTAGCATGTACAGTCAAAGACAAAATAAGGTGTACACAAAAATATTCAAAAATGTGTCCCAGTGCACTCTAATTCTGTGTAATAAGAACGTCGTAACATATTTATGAGCAGATTCTTTCGATACTTATTTTTGCACTTGACTGTACTCTACCAGCCTACCAATTTTTATAAATATGGAATTTGATCCAATTGTACAAGCTTTTGGGAAATGCTGAGATAATTCATATACGTAATCATAACTTCACAAACACGGAGACATAAATCCGAAAATCACCGCAAATATCGAATGTCATCGTGTTTTCACGAAGGTCGGTTATTCCTCCCGCGCAATTAATTCCACACCATAGACTCGTCGCTTGCGGCGGTGCCAACTTTGGTGTGACTTATTGTCTTCCAAATTACTTTCAGTGGACTTTACGGTATGTACAGTAAGTAAATTCAACTGAAATACGAGAAGAAGGGCGTATTTTAGTAAAGAAATCTATTTACGCGATTTTACTCTTTTACGGATCACCGTTTTGTTATATTTACGAAATAATCTCGTGGATATAATTGATTCTGTAGCTAAGTGTATTAAGGATTAACAATTACGTGTATAGATCCGGGAGCCTATGATGGGTTTTTTTACATGGTAGTCAAGTAGATATGTATTTAATTAGAAAGTCGCATTTGTTTTAACCGCGATGATAATCTGTGTAAGCGCGGTCACATAACTAGACTGGTTGGATAAATAAATGACTACCGAGCCCTCAAACCGGGGAAACATCCTGCCTGAATCACTTCTTAGATTTATATGAAAAATCGAGCCGAGGTCAGTACAGGTTTGCTTATCAAGCCTAACCTTTAACGTACCTATATAATATGGAATCTATGATTGTTGCAAAAGGGCAGACGAGGAAAATGATGAACAATTTTGCTTGAGCCGATCATAAAATGTATCCACCGAATTTATCTACTTGAAATGAACTTTTACATTCCCTATTTCCCCAGTGTGATTTGATTACTAATCTGATCATGCGGGATTTAATCGAACGAATACGATTACGGTACTGGTGCGCGGGGTATATAATCGTTTTAGTGTTTTTTTTTAGGTTTAGGGGTAATGAAAATAATTATTATTATTGCTTTAACCACTCGTGCTTCATGTATTTGGCTTTACTAGAGTAGAGACTATACGTAGCAATAGAGTCTATCGTCAAAATCGAAGCATGTGAGGGGTTAATTTAATAATGGTTTTCAAATTATCATGAAATTTTAATTCTTCGGAAATTTAAATTAGTAGCAGTCATTCAGGTGACCTTGTTTTAAATCTGTTATATAATTCGAAAATTTGCAAGTGTGTTGAACTAGACTGGCAGGAAATCATAGCAAACTTATTCTCAAATTTTGTAGAAGTAACCGTTTTCTATTGTTTATATGATTACAGCATATATGCGCAATCCTGAACACACTAAAATTGAAACTATTCCTCGTTGATCGGTGCATACGCATATTGAGATTGGTAACTGTCTCATTATCATTAATATTCACGTTTTCAATCTCATCGTTGGCTATCCTAATTACTAATTTATTGAGTATCAGTCAATGTAACAATCTAACCCGAAACCTAAATCAAGTATAGAATTGCTACAATGACGAAGACGTAGTGGAATATAAATAAATAATCACTAGTAAAAAACCTAATATCACAAATATATATAATATCTTTAACGAGCAACGTCATACTCTCTTATTGTCACTGTATTCTATTGGACACTTTTATATTCCTCTAAACACGTAATATTAAAACACTGGTAAATAATTTTCAATAGTAAAGTAAAACGTGGGCCGGTAAACTTTTCGGCACACAGTTACGAGTTATATAATACAACAAATTATACTGGCGTAAAATGTCAAACAGGGTTAACATGTTTTACAAGCAATAAAATGCGGTTTCTGAAAGAATGCCCCGCTTTGAAACTCGCGTTTCAGTCCAATTCACCCCTATGACCGCCTTTCGTATTTCCGAGCTTCATACACCGAGTTTATGAATGAACGTAATACTGAAATGTGTACCAAACCGCCGCTCAATGAACGTCTTGTAATAATAAATAGTAATAACGAATAAAACTCACCTACGGATAATTGGGTCAAGTCCGGTTATCTGTAGGAATTCGCTTACGGGCACTGGTTCCGCGAATGGACTCGAGAAATGGGCAACGAGGGGGGTGCCTTCTGAAACACTGAAGGGAAACCGGCGGGCCGGCGCACACCGTCATGGTATTGATTAGGGCGGCAACAGCCGGCAGCGCCCTCACACTGCGTGACGCGCGGTAACTCCTAGTTTCATATAAATTGCCGACAGATGGCGATTTTTCGTGAAAAGTTGATGGAAACTTCGAAGTTTTGAAAATATTTTCTACTGCCACAAGTTTTGTTTTGCTTGGAATTGATTAATTAATCAACTATTTTAGTAAAGCTTGGATGCCACTAGGAAATACGTACTCGTAGGTTGAGTAAATATTTCATAGGTTAGTTGAATCTGTACTAATACTCATACACAGAGAGTGAAAAGTAATAGACTATAATGCGTTATCATATCACGTACTCCAAGGGCTAATATTGTAAATTTCAGCAACAATGCAATGATGACTATAATGTTATGCTTATTTTCGGATTTCTTTTAAAATATATGTAAAAATTGCTTACATAAAATACCTATTTGAGGAGGTAGTTACGCTGAACGATCACTTTTTCTTCAGCGGACACGTCCATTTATTTATTCAGAAGATTTTAATAAGGCATATTACTTAGTTTAAAATACCAAAATCTTAAACAAAGCAACGCGTTGAAATCTAGTGCATTAGTAAAATCTCGTAGACGTCTACGAAAGTAAGCCACGGCAGTAAACTTTTACGTAAAACCTATTTTATAGCCTGCAATTTATAGGACATTAGCCTAGATTAAAACCATGAAAAACATTCTGTAGTTTTATATGAAAAAGTTACGAGTTTATTGAGAGTCAATAAAACGAGTTCGGTTCTTCAATTGAGTTCGATAACTCTACCACATTTGCAAAAACTCTATAAACAAAAATCTATTTAAATGAATCTTTATTGTTTTAATAATCGATCTCGTAATTGACACCGCTACATAAAACTAAACTTAATAACCCTGTGTTTATTATTATGCAACTCGCGCATTAATATAATTTTCCTTCGGTTGACAGTACTAGGTGCATTCCAACAAGTAAGAAAATTACGAATACAATTTGTTGGTGTATCTTAATTTTATAACTGGGTGTTTGTATTTATAGAGAATTCTCGCACTTTGCATATATGTATTTCTAAATCTCTGTCATAGCCGTCACGTTCTCGACAAAGTAAACTTTTTCGTGGATTGCACCACAAGATACCTGTAGATGTTCATGCGATATTGATTTGTATACCATGTCGTGGCTGCAATGGCTTCGTACCGAAATCGAATAGGTATCGAGTTGGACAAATAAATGTGTTTTAAGATCAAAAACTTTCGAACCAGAACAAATCCAATACAATTATTTCTCAATTCCAAATAGCTTTATCTCTATTAATAGTACATACAGTCTGGCAAAAAAGAGTAAGAATTAAAAAGTGGTAACAGTGTCAGCCTCCGTAGCCTAGTTGGTAGTGACCCTGCCTACGAAGCTGGAGGTTCCGGGTTCGAATCCCGGCGAGGGCATTATTTGTGTATTTATTTATCATAAATATTTGTGCCTTGGTCATGGATGTCTATGTATTTAAGTATCTATATATTATATATATCGTCGCCTGGTACCCACATCACAAGCCTTAATTGAGCTTACTGTGGGACTAGGTCGATTTGTGTAAAGATGTACAAAAAGTATTTATTTATTTATTATTTTTTATTATTATTGTAGTGTCGTCCCGTTTTCTCACGCTTATTGATTTGAAAGGGACGACACTACGATGTTGCTACTTTTTAATTTCTACTCTTTTTTTGTCTTTACTATAGGCTGGTAACATGAATAAACATATCGACCGCGATTTTCTTCTGGATCAGACCAATATGCGAGTACAACTGTGATGAACTGAACATATCGTTATTTAAGCGGCCATAGTCAGGGCCTAGACCCTGGACTGTGAATCTCAGGTAACATTTTCGCTCGAAAGAAAATGTTATCTCTGTCTACCTCCACTTACAATTTCCACAATTCCAATAAACTTTACAACATTACGAGCAAACGAGCCCTTAAAAATAAACATGTCTTTAACCTTATAAAAATAAACGAAAGCGAAATTTATCGAACCTAAAAACCCGCGAAGAGTTGCCATGTCGCTCAAGGTTGACTCTAAAGTTGGGAAAAAAGGTAGACCAGTAGCCGTACCATGAGCTGCCGCTACGTTATTAACGCGCGCTTACTTTCCTTCTATCCCGCTCGTACTCGTGTATTGGCACGAGCGAGCTGGATAGAAAATGAGCTTCAGTAGGGCTTCAGTAGGGCTACTATAGTACCATGTACCATGACCAGAGATCGGACAAATGTGCGTCATTATTCGCAATAATATGGACATGACTATAAAGTTGAATAAATGAATAACTAAACGAATCATTTTCTGAAATTTTATGACGAAGCTTTAAGATGATTATTTACAAATTGATGATGATTTTTATTATTAAGCAAGACAGTGTATACTATAAGTGAATTTTATGAAATGTTAGTGTGAAAATGATGGCATGTAATTATTAATTTTTCAAATTCTTGACTAGTTACACTTGTTAGTAGTGCAGATATTATGTACACAATGTATATTTTGAATGTACCTAACTATTGACTTGTGTGATGAATAAATGATTATCTATCTATCTATCTATCAAAGGTTTTCATAGCTATATAGGTGTAAAATAAGTATTTTTTTGAAAATCATTAAAAGATTAATTATTTCATCAATTTTGGAGTCATGTCCTTATTATTGCCAACAATTACGCACATTTGTCCGATCTCTGACCATGACTTTGGAAGTATCGGTAACGTTAATAGGTTTTCACCATCTATCTCGATCTCGAATATGTCAGTGCGAGCGCGATAGAATTAATTAGGTACGTATCGAGTAAAATGCGTTGCAAAGTAACGTATTCTTTACTTTGCAACGCATGGTATATGTGTAGGTACTGTAGCCGTACTATTCGTTTTCAATATCGGCTACGTTAGATTTTACTCGATACGTAAAGCCTGCGCGATCGAAGTGCGAGTACGATATAATGCTTTACGTATCGAATAAAATTCTACTCTAGCCAACTTGTACTTACATTGTTAGTCGATCATTATTCATTATTTATTTATTTAAAACTTTATTGCACAAAAGGAAAAAAAAAATTACAAAAGGCGAACTTAATGCTATGAAGCATTCTCTACCAGTCAACCTTCGGGCAAAGCAGAGAACATGTAGGCGGTGCAAGAAACAGAACAAAGCGGGTAACAGAATTAGAAGTAACTTTTGTTTTTTATTATTCTAATTACAAATACTATACACACATAAGGGAATAAAATACATATACATACATAAACATACATATACATAAGATATCAGATGAAACTTACAATTGAGACAACTATTTAT
This sequence comes from Thaumatotibia leucotreta, assembly GCA_025490895.1. Lineage (NCBI taxonomy): Eukaryota > Metazoa > Arthropoda > Insecta > Lepidoptera > Tortricidae > Thaumatotibia > Thaumatotibia leucotreta. The sequence continues at coordinate 12,832 of JALPQI010018537.1, forward strand.
TTATTTATTTTATTGTTGTAAAGTAGTCATTATTACTCTTACCCTTATAATTTTATTCTTATTATTGTTTTCTATGCATGCTTTAATACTGTACCGTGTGCACTAGGAATATTGTTTTTTTTTTTACATACAAGTCCGTCTCCTGTAAGTGCTTACTTATGTTTTAGTGAGAAAATTTAAGGAAGTTTGTGTATTCTTGTATATTTATGTCTCAAAATATGAAATACTGCTGTGTCACTTACTTCTGTTATTTCTCCAATAAAGAAAATAAAATAAAAACCTAACGTAACCAATACTTGAAACTTATGGTAGGGCTACAGGATAATCAGATGGGTCTGGCGCTGGCGGTACCTGCGCGGGAGTGTGTGCGTCGCGCGTGCGCGTGTGTGCGTGTGTCGTAACCGCTGCGCTGCGCCCGCGCGGCGTTGCGTGCCCGGCTGCGTGCACACTGGAGCCGAAACGACGGTTATTTTTACTAAAAACCAGTGACCCGTAAGGGTCTCCCCAAATCGACTCGGAAACAGTTTAAGCTGGGTGAAAAAAGCTTTACTTCGACCACATAAGAGCGAGGAATCCGATGTCGGGTCGGCCGAACCTACTCGTATACGTGTCGATTCGATTCAAGTAAATTTTTTCATTCTTATGCCATCGACAAAGTGGTTTTTCGCTCTAAAATTAAAGTCACTAGGATATCTACTCGTATTCTACATCCAAAATGTCGATTTTCTTTTTTTGATTTAAATGGCACTGAGTTCCTTGGCTCGGAGTTTTTAACAAATAGGTAACTCATTCAGAATTATGCTGAGTTGGCAAAACAGTGTTGAGGGAATTTTACTGGGCGTTAGTCAATCTCTAGTTCCGCAATTGACTACTTAATTAAAATTGAGTAATTTACTTAACAAATCTAACACAAAAAACTCGCGAGTGTTACACATCTTTCGGTGTCGCTGAATGGTACTTAAAGAAAATTTTGCAAGAGAATCAATTTAACTAAATATGTACTGATTGATTAGTATTCACTCATATCATAACCAGAGATCAGAAAAATGTGCGTCATTGTTCGCAATAATATGGACATGATTCTAAAGTTGATTGAATAATGAATCATTTAATAATTCTCAAAAAATTACCTATTTGACACCGGTAACTATGAAAATTCAAATAGCCACCTTAACGCTTCAAAATCAAATTTTATGAAATTATTCGTTTATTTTTATTATTCATTTAATCAACTTTGTAGTCATGTCCATATTATTGCGAACAATGACGCACATTTTTTCGATCTCTGATGATAACACAGCGGAGCATCAGCCGCAAAAGATAAATAGATAACAATGTCGTTTACATAGATCCCCACCTCGGACGTTGGTTTAACTAGGTGTGTGTTTTTTGGTACATGACATCAATTATTTGCATTTTTAGCAGATGTTTAATTTATTTCAAGGATACATACATAACAAAGGAATATAATATAACCAATATAAGAAAAGGATAACTCAATCCGCTTTAATCTTTCCCATGTATATTCCCCTCTTTGAGCCACTTTATGAGAATTCCTGCATCATTTTAACAAAGTTTGCGAGAAAACCCTAGTTCATGCAAATGTCTCTCCGAGAAACACGGCAAAGAACGTGACTCGCGGCGACATTTTTATTTATGCCGACATCGTCGACGTCATTATAGTAGATTCGTCCCAGGGCAAGAGTAGGTACTTGCTCCTTTGTGCTTTAAGGATTTTCGGGCTGAAGTATTACTTACAAAATCCTTTGGATATTTATTTATGTCGTTTCTTGTGTGCACTCTTGTAACAATTCTTTGATGGATGGATGGAATATCAAGATATTGAATTCATGTTTTGTGTATCAATTGAAACACTTTCTTAACTAACTTATTTCTGAGGGAAACTGTAGTTATTGTAATTTTTAATATAAAAATAATACTTCCTATTTTTGATAAAAAAAAAAACAACTTTACTAAGGTAACTTGTAGAATGAGATTAGAAACTAATTTCAATTAACGGTATTAGAAAATGAGCAGGTTAGTATATTATATTAATAACTTAAACTAAAACAAGCCATTAGTAAATAATACATCGTCATCAATGGCCACGACATCTTTAACAGATTATTGTTGCAGTGTCTTTTAATTGTGATGTATACAGGGTGTTACAAAAATGGTGATACAAGATAATAAAACATGAATCTATGAATTATTTTTAACAACTTGTACTATGGGATCAAATAGTTGATACTTGAGTTTTCAACTCGAGAAAAAAAACGACACTTCCAAAGAAATGGGCTATGATAGGTGGACCAAAATGTATGAGCGCGTCGATTTTTGTCTTGAGTTTTCATATTTGGTCCCATAGTAAAAGTTATTCAAAATCATTAATAGATTCATGTTTTAATATCTTGTATCACCATTTTTGTAACAACCTGTATAATGCAATGGCAGAACAACACAACGCCTTTTGCCAGATCTGTCGCAATACAAATAGGTAACACAACCTGTAAACATTATACAAACGAATCTATCACATCTTTACCAAAAAAACCAACGTCGTCCACCTGGAACCTTGCGTGTAGACGCCGCCTGCCACAGAAAGTAAAGTTTGTTGTTCTCAGTCCGCTCCGCGCGCAGTGGCGCTCAGACCCTGACGGCGACCGGACGCCATGCCTCGCGAGTGTTAGTGACAAGCTGTCAAGTGTCAACATGTGGCTCTATGGAACTTGCGTCCTTGCCAGCGTCCTGCTGGCGACCGTGCACTCACAGGTACTCAGACTTGCCATTGTGTCTACAATATTTACATTCCTCTGCAGTATGAGGCAATACTCCATTATCAGTCTGTCAAAGCTTGAATCGCCGTGCAAGATTTTTGAACTTTGATGCCGTTGTTGTTGTAAACCGAAGGTTTTTATGGCACTGCGCTCTACGTCATGTCACAAGTCGTTAAAACACGTTACTTAACATAAAATGTTACAAAGTCTTAAGATGTATTATGATAGAGGTGCATCATAAACTCGAGACAATCTTTTTACGATCTTTTATAACCAAAATAGTTGTTTTACTGCAGCCTATTGTTTCTCTTGTAGTTATAACGAATCTAATAAGATTCTAATTGTGTTTATTAATCAAAGTAGGTGAAGGTGAAGTGTATACATAATCAAAACAAACAAATTAGGATAAATGTGAATTCATTAACACTGAAAATTAAAACAGAGAAAGTTCTTCCATATTTACCAGAGCGTTCAGCGTAACCACAGATTTTTATAAATTATCACCAGCATGACTTCATATCATAATCACCGATACGACCTTGTTCCAATAACGAATGTCTACAGAAGTATTTTTATGTTTGGTTCTGCATACTTTAATAGTTATGTTATTCCGATGTTGTGATAACATTACCATGTATGAATAAAACATTTCTCCTAAGGTATTGTTGCGACAACATACCATGGTCGGTTTCAAAAGTTGATGCATTTTTAGCACCTTGTCATTTCCCGAATTGAAACATACTACCTTTTAAAGCATTTATGCTTCACTATGAAAGCATTTTTAGACTACAGCTATTCGTATTTTCAAGCTTGTCATATAACACACGCAATTATATTAGTACTATTATAAGCCTATCCAATATTAGCCAGCTTCATTTGATTTTATTGTTAAAAGATAATGAATAGATAATGCAGCAGTAGGTACTCATTTTATTTTCATGAGCGCGGATGCTCGGCATTGCTCGTATGCTAATAAGCTAGGAAGGCTGATCAGCTGCGACTGAATAAATATCCGCACATAATTTATACGCCTCCGCACCGCATTGTTCAATAATATAATCCTTTGAGACCTAGAGCTTCCGAATATTCAACCGGATCAGGTCTACTAAAGCGAAGCACTAAATTTCGAGCATATAATTATTTCACTCACTCAAATGACAACTTCTTTGGAGTGACAGAAACGGATAGTGGGAATAGTTGGAATTTATGATTTTAAATGTTCGTAGGAGAGCTCCAAGGGGTGCTTGACAAACGACTAAGCCCTGCATAATTCACTTCTGCCTTAAAATCATTTATCATTCATAAATAATAATATAATGGAATAATATTATACAAATCAAGCTAGTCTCAAAGTAAGTTTGTACTGTGTACTTAAATATAGACATATGTAAGGACTGTTCATTTTACTAAGCGGACATGAAAAACCTCACGTAAATATTTTTTCTTTTATCATATTTTATTTTTATTTGTGAAATATTATTTAACTAAAAATAGACAAATAATAAGTAATGTCTCAATTAATATATTAATTGTCGGCAACCAGGGATCGGATACCGGTTTTTGCTCCATACAAAAGAACGGTTCGAATTCCGTTCTTTTTCGTTCTTCGGTTTATATTTTTTTTGTTTATGGAGTAATTCAAAAATATGATGTTAAAAGTTAATGTTAATGTTGAATACTACATAAAGAGTGTAAAACATTTTGAAATATTGAGGTATTTCGAGGTTTTTCTAAAAAACCGGTTCCGATCCCTGTCGGCAACTACATTTTTAGACTACTGTTTGGCCATGAAACTTATGTTCTGCAAACTACTTTTTGACATTTTACGACTAGTTGCGAACTGTACACGTTAGAATTTTTTTAATGATTTAGTTTTTCGTCTATCGTTTCTTAAGTGTACCTTCACAATAGGCCATTACCGCTATATAGGATGAAGATGAAGACAATTTTATGGATGTCGTCTTTTTAAACAAATTCTATGATTATTTAATTAAATAATAGCTCTAATGTCTAACCCTTATGATGTGCCCTTGCCAAATTAGATCAAAATAACCGGTGAGAGATACTATGTCTTCGATAGACATAAAAAAACCGATTTTGGATGCAATATTTTCTATAAATATCCCAGCTAACTTGGCCCTGTTGCGAAATAGGAAGCAGTTAAAAGACCATATAATCAAATTGCCTGCCAAGCAAGGGCGTTCTTCCCGAAATTGTTTTTTTGTATGATTTTCTACTCAGACACATACTCTTCTACGGCAGGATGACAGTATTAGGACTGCGGTAATGTCATTACTGTCATATTTTAGGTACCTTTTGTGGGCCACCAAAATGCAAAAATTCCATACTTTTTTAATGAAGCGACGTAAAGTTCAATAGCCAATTTTAAGGTATGCAACTAAGATTTCTGTGTTTAGACTTCGGTGAATCTTCAAGCATATGACACTCTCTAAATTGGTTAATGATTTAGTATAACGTCGACTTAAAATGTCCTAGATATTTGCAATCTTTCACAGTGAATATTTTTCTGTACACCATTGTGCAGAATCAATTTACGATTATCAAATTGAATACTCGTATGTCTTATCAGATATAGTAATGGATACTTGAAAAGCAAACATATATCAATTGAAAAAGATGGCTTTGCTAATTTCATGGCTGTAAACTGTTCATCGATCGATTTCAAAACCGATGTATAATAGACGTTTAAGTGTGTCCGCTTAGTAAAATGAACAGTCCTTAAATAAAATACATATAAAACAACTATGACTAAGAAAATAATGTTATAGGTAATCAACAAATCAAACAAGGAGATGCCCTAAAAGAGATTTAAACCAGGGATCTCCTGCTTTGTAGGCAGTCACTACTTACCAAATCACGGAGGCAATCACATACAATTAATATCTTATTTTAATTATATGGCTCTCGTGAAAAAACAGTCGAATTGAGAACGTCCTCCTTTTTTTGAGATAGGTTAATAAAGGGTACAAATCCTCGAGCCTTGTGATAAAGTTTAAATCATTGTATACCCATACAAATGATTTAAACTTTCATGATTATCACTCGTATTCTAACAACAAATGGGACTTAATCGCGTAAACATATTTTTAATATTATGCTGACGTTGCGGACATAACGTTACATCCGTCGTCGTTAATATGAGTATATACCTAATGACTGTAATACACGTGCAGCGTTTCCCTAAATGGGCGGCGAGTTTATATGCTTTTTCACTAGACAAAATTATTGAAAGGCACTACATCACTGTCATATCCTTTAAGATGGACAGGTAAATTACGGTTCTTGGAAACGTTGACTAAAATCTACATAGTACCATAAAAATCGTAACCAGTTTATTAATTTGACTAAGTTAATCGCACATTTTCCCGCCGCGGCAATTAAAACAAATGCTCGAAATGTTTTTGCAATGAAGTAGCCCTGCCCCCAAATCACTTATAAGGCTGCCGGTTGACGCCAATGCCACGCCGATACGGGCAGCAAGGCTGCGCCTACGCATCTCACGCCGACGCTATTCTGATATTACAACTTCTTTCTAACATTTTGAAGGATCACAATGTCAATACTTACAAGATTTCATTGAGAAGAATCGCTATCGGAAGGCTACCACGAGCTATCTACTAAATGCGATTGGGTCAAACACAAAATCATGTTATGAGTCTTTCCGGTAGACTTTTTAAAAGTTAAGGGCTATGTGATTTAATTTTTTTATTAAACCCTTATTCTCATTTAAAGATACTCCTTTGCTATTGAATGTATGATAAAAATCTTGACTACCCCTACCGGTTATTTACTATAAGCCACAGAAAAGAGGGGCCCTACAGCTCAGCTGAACTGAAGTGCATGCACTTTTTCTTTCCTGTGGTCGATAGTGAACAGCCTGTGGACAAGTAGTAATTATTTTTATCATACAACAAGGAGTAAGTCTTAATGTAGATAAGGCTTTCCTAAGAAAATCAAGCTTTATAGGCCTTCACTTTTAGATTGTCTACCGGAAAGACTCCGAACATGGGTTTGTGTTTGATCCAATTCAGTTTAGGACCTTATCTAAATGGGCTGAACAGAAACTAAATCTCATTTGAGAGATCATGGTAGCAGCTGTATCAAAACGGGTGCCCACGTATCTGAATAGGCCTCTTTTATCAAGGCGCTAGATTGAATGTTTCAGATATTTTTGAGTGCCGTAGTCGCTCCGATATTTCTGATGACGACTCGACTGTAATAATGTAAAGATTGTGGAGGAGTTCAAGCTTATGTTATAATTTCCATATTTCCATATTTACCCCCTTATTCATAAACATCTGCTAACTAAACAAGCCGCTAAGTTTTGTTTGTCCCTTTTGCTCTTATAGACACATTGTTAAGACCAAAAGAGACAAACAATTATTAGCGGCTTGTTATAAGTGAGCAGACGTTTATGAATAAGGGGGTTATATTAAGTATATCAGTGGAAACAAAACAATTCCTACGATAAGTAGGCGTATGCTGAATTGTCACATGTATCTTCTTAATAGAAACGTTAAGTATGCTTTTATAGGCATTTCTTATGTAAATAATCGAGTTAGCCATTGTCTATAGACTTAATTTATGTACAATTATAGTCGGAATTACCGACTCGGGAAAGTATGTGATTTACTGTGCTGTGATTTTTGAATAAGACATCGAATGTACTTACATTGTTTCTCAGCTGGCTGTACGAAAAAATATATTTTATTTACAACATCGTATACAGCATCGAATACCTACATAAAGTAGAATAAAAACTATCCAGAAAAAATCTAAATAAAAGGAAGCTACAAATAAAAATTTTCACCAAATCGCTGCCAATGGGCAGTGTGCCCAGAAGGCTGGCCACATTGCCACTTTAGATGGCAATGCTTATTCGCTGAGCGAAATATTGACCAGTCTGCTGGTAACCAGTGGCATCTTTTACTGTACACATACAGGGTGGTCCAAACCTTGACGTCAAAAAAATTTTTTTAGGTTCCTTACGTCAAGGGCTATCAGAATATACCTCATGTAGCCGATTTTTTGTAGTTTTCGAGTTATGAATTTTTGAAAAAAATTTTTTTGAGAAATTCTGGAATGATGAAATTTATTGATAAAAAAAACTATTGTTTTTTTTTAATTTTCTTTTTGTAAAAGTATTACTACAAAAAAAGCATTTACTGACAAAAAAAATTGCGTCCTCACTTTGATACAAGTAGAATAAAAAATACCAAATTCAAAATTTTACGTTAAAAACGCATCAAAATAGCATTAATGTACGTAAATAAAAAAAATAAAACATATCCCAAGGATTTTTCGTAATCTAAAGACTGCCCTAGACCTTAAACCTTCGTAAAAGCAAAAAAAAGTGATACTTAATGATGAGGATTTTTCGGAGTAGTCGGTCAAATAAACTTAAAAAAAATCTAAATTTTTAATTTCATAATAAAGTTAAATTTCGTCTGTTTTGTTGTACTTATCAATAAACAAAGACAGAAAATACCACGAAAACTCAATTTATGTAGTTATTCAAGACATTTTTTTACTACTTTAATATTTTAAGTTTATTTGACCGACTACTCCGAAAAATCCTCACCATTAAGTATCACTTTTTTTTGCTTTTACTAAGGCTCAAGGTCTAGGAAGGTCTTTAGAATACGAAAATTCCTTGGGAATGTTTTATTTTTTTATTTACGTACATTAATGCTATTTTGATGCGTTTTTAGCGTAAAATTTTGAATGTAGTATTTTTTTATCCTACTTGTATCAAAGTGAGGACGCTTATTTTTTTTTGTCAGTAAACGCTTTATTTGTAGTAATACTTTTACAAAAAGAAACTAGTTAAAAACCTAATAGTTTTTTTTTATTACTAAATTCCTTCATTCCATAATTTCTCAAAAAAAATTTTTCAAAAATTCATAACTCGAAAACTACAAAAAATCGGCTAACATACATGGGGTATATTCTGATAGCTCATGACGTGAGGAATCTAAAAAAAATTTTTTGACGTCAAGGTTTGGATCAACCTGTATAATTATTTATGCACATAGTTAGTTACAGCACTTATTTTTACTCCGTGACTGATTTGGTGCCCTACTTTCATCAAACCATTATCAAAATTTCTTCAAATCAAAGTCATAATAATATTATTATCAAAATACTGTAACCTTACGTAACCAAACAAATTTTGTCCAAATGGAACCAAGTACACTTGAGTACAGTACAGGCAGTTAGAATACGTAATATTATAACGAAATGTATTTACATATTCAATAAACCTCTGATAATAATAACGTAAGTATAAGCATTAAGATATTCATACATTAATTTAAAATAAATTTGTTTATAAGACATACATATACAATAAGTATATGTATGTCTATGTTCATAAAATTGTCACGGAAATAGGTAACATAGTATGACAAACAGTTCATTCATGGAAACATATGGTGAGTCTAAGTATTGACTCACGGAGTAAATACGCAGCCTTACGGAATGACGCAAGGTACAAAAGCGGCGCCCACGCCTTTCTGGGCTTAGTACCATACCACCACTGTCAATGAACACCTTTTATGTACAAAATGAAGATTGAGTTACGTGAATTCTAGATTATTATAGATTTTCGCAAAAAAACTTATGTTTGGTAGGCAAATAAAATGGATACGGAAAGCGCAACATTTTTTTCCAATGTTTGGAAACGTGAGGTGCGGTGCGTCTTTCGTTAGAGATTTTATTTAAGCAGCTTTTTTATTGGTAATAAGTATCTACGATCTAATGGTGAACGAAAGTAAATACAGTCAGCAACAAACTTAACAAATGGCAAACCATCAACAACTCGACTGTAGTACGTTACAAAATTAGTGCAAAGTCTAAATAATTCGTGTGACTACAAATTTAAAAATACTCGTATCACCTTATACGCACACACGTAAATAAGTATCACATGAATCCACGAGGAAATAGAGAAGGTGTTTACGAGTAAATATATATATGTATTTGTACCTATTATTTGTTCTACGCTAAATTTAAGTTTAGTTCATCTGTCAGAATTGTATGTATGTTTGTAACTCTTTGTGTTATCTGTCGTGGCATCACTGAATGGGCCCTACGGAAGACCAGCGCCGATTTCTTAGTCGGCAATATGCTGAGTTGGGTCCATTTTGTGATGCACACACCACTTACTATCTTTTATTATTTTTGAATTTTATTTCCTATGTTGTCTTGTTTATGTTTGTACTGTAAGCGTCACAAATAAATGTTTTTCTTTCTTTCTTTAATTGCAAGCATTTTTTGTGACTGTGGTGCGCTACTCTATACGAACACGTATCACGTACAACTAAATAAACGAAATAGAAACCTGACGTCATATTCGATTTGAATCAAATTGCCAAAACATGACTCGCTTTAACATTGTCCTGCGCGGATAATTTTTTGCTAATTATTGAAGTGCGATAAAAACATGTTTTATACGACTCGATTACGATAGAGATCATCACACAGCTGCTGATCAAACAGACACCAAACTAAACAAAATCGTACAGGATGTTTCAAAAATAACGCAAATATTAAAATCAAAAACACTTATTTATTTGTTGAATTTCATGTCTTGATTGAATTATGAAATACAAATTTTAATAATAGAGTTTAGTATAGTAAAGCACGTCGGAAAATGACTTCGAAGGCGTTGCTGTGACATACCACCTGCGACCATTTACATATAACTTGGACGTCTAACGTCAGCTCAAAAATGCCCCTAAAAGCAATTGTTCAATTGTGCCAAGATGGGCAGGACATAGCGCTTTTCTTAACACCGCGCTTATTTCGGCGCAATATCTTTGACAAATGTTTATAGAAAATGCCAATCAAAACTTTGTCAAATAAAATTCAGGACCGTTTTTGAAAGGCAATTTAATACGTGTATGGCGTGCGGCTTCCATGTTTTATTTGTCCGTAGCATACCACTCTTTTGTTAAAATATTCCATGTATTTTATTTAAATATGGCTGTATTTCTTTGATGCGGCGTAGAATCTCCCCTTCAAAATATAGGCGGTCGAGAGTTATTGTTAGAGTATAAAAACGTGTCAATGGACGGACTTAGTGAACGGTGCATTTTAGTAGTAGTTTATATATTTGCCGTTTTGTATTTGAATAATAACGTAAGCATCATTAACATTCTGTCCTGTCCACTAAAACAAAAGCCCATTTTTTTGTTTCTTACTTATAACTATCTTGCACCTCTGGGCAATGTGCATGACATCACATAACTCGATGACAAATGACAAAAGACATGACACGATCCGAGCGCTGCATACTTATGATGTGTTCAAGGCACGAGTACCACCAACTGCGTAGAATCTAAATTAAAAACGGCGACGAAATAATTCCGTGTAAAGTAAACAGTTATGTCATAAAACTTGACATGACATTGGCACGAAACTAGTTGTTAATATATATATTATATTGGCGCGAAGATTGCCGCTAAATTAAATCCAACATTAGATACCTGCACAAGGGAAATGGAAATTCTAGAACGAATTTATGGCTTCAAAATGTTAATAGTAACGTTAAACGTACTGTTAAATGGGTCAGTACGTATTGCGGTGAATATAAATGATATTAAGAGTTGTATAATAGAACAGTGAAGTGTTATTAGACAATTCAGTAGTAATAACGTAATAGTTTGTTTAGTAAGCAGCATGCCGCCGGCCTCCGTCGAGGGCGCCTCGCTTCGAGGTCGCATCTTCCTCTGTTGCCACTGTTACCGCTTACCACTCAATCTAAATTATTGCTTTTCCTTAATTTAAAGTTTACTTAATTACCGACGTAAAGGTTGATGCAAGTTACACTTTGCGGATATGAATGTGATTTATTGAACGAAATTTCTGAGATTATCTTTCAAGGTTAATAATGTTGTGCCTTTTTAAATTAAGTGACGCTCGAATTGCTTTGCGTAGGATACTGGGTGAGAATATAAAACGACTGGTCATCGTCAAATAAAAAACCTAATTACACTTGTAGCTGACCCGATTTAGATAAGCAAACTGAATATATACCGACTGTTTTAAGTATTCATACTTTCAATAATAGCATACAATTAGGCACAGTTCCTTGTAGGGAACAGTAGGTATATAAATGATAGCTAGATAGAGCGTGTTCTAATTACTATAAAACTCCTAAGCTCTGAAATGGAATTCGAGATCAAAAATGTAAACAATCTATGACAATGACATGACATTATAAAGTCAATGTTAAAGTAACATTCCAGGGATATAAAACTTTTTATTTTTTAACACCTTTATAAATTAACGTCGCATTTTGAGATGGGTTATTTATTTTATTTTATTTATTTGCACACTTACAAACTATCCTTACAGGTGCTAAACCTAAGACAATGCTTGATGTTTAGGTGTAGATACGCGAAAGTCTAAGTATGTTCGATACACAAGTATCACAATAATTAACATATTTTTGGACATGACTATAAAAAAACATACGGCGGAATGTTCACGGTTCCGAATCCATTTCAATTAAAAAAAAATATATTGATTTGTAGGTAAAAATACTAAAATTTGTATTCATGTACTTTGTAATGCTAAATTTTAAGAGTTTTTATGAATTCATAAAAGAGTCATTTGGAGCACCATCTTGTTTTGATTTTTTCAGTACATTGTTATAACTGCGAACCAAATGTTTAAAACTTCTTATCATTGCCAGTAGTATAAATTAAACACCCTACATTTTATTAAAACTAGAGAAATATATGATAAAAAAATAATGTATAATATTAAAATTAGTAAAATATTTAAAAACTATATGTAACGCCAGTGACTGTAAATGCGCATTTTTTAAAAGTATTTCGATGATTTTAGATTACCCACCTCTCGCGATAATTTTTTTGTGGTGGTATACCATTTGTTTACGTTTTTGATCTCCAATTCGATTTCATATCTTAATATTATATAAACATTATAGAAGTAAACATGGTAAAAAGAACATTATTCAGTTGAATTCCTAATTCAGACTATGTATGCAAAACAAAAGGGCATTTTCGATGTGTAATTGATAGCGTCTTTGGTTACGCATGCGCGATGGACGCAACGCTCTGATTGCGCCGGCGTCGATCGCGATAGCGCCTCGCGGAAGCTTCGCCTCGCCTTCCACTAGCCTTAACATGAACTGGCAAATATCGTTAGGTTTTACTAGATATGTAAAGCATTCTATCGCGCGCGCATTTAGTCATTGGAGCGAGCGCGATAGCCTGCTTTACGCATCGAGTAAAACCTATAACGTAACCGATACTTGGAAACTCATGGTACGGTCGGCTCTAATAATATGTATACAAATTTGATCCTTATTCCTTTGACATACGTTCCGAAATGTATACATATTATTAGACGTGACTGTACGGTTACAAATACCCGGCACCGACAAAAGCGTCGATACCTTATGTGATTCCTATCACATATTTCGCAATATCTTCGGGTCTCGGCTCAACAGACCGGCCAATTACGACCAATACAACGTTCTGGTTGACGCAGTTCGTTTGTTCACTACGTCGACTTCTCTGTTTTTTAGCTTAGAAAAATAATAGATCATATAATTCTTACTTTTATATGTTTAAAATGTACCTTACCAATAATACGCTCGATGGGTAAACTTTATTCGAAAGAGCCACTTTTGGATGAAGTTAACAAAGAATCTAGCGTACAGAAAGAGATGCCTACGTGCTCAGCGTCCTATGAGTAAACGGCTGAAAATAATGACGAATTTTTAGATTTTTATGATGTTTTTTTTAGTTTTGATACTAATTCAAAGTTGTTATAAATATAACGTAGCCTCCTGTAGGTAGCTACAACAAAGTCGCCTTCAAATTGTCAAATATCATTTGATCTCTCTGTGAATTGTTATTAAGTACCTACTTTAAAAGTGAGCGCAGTAAAAATAAAAAACGAAACCCTTATACCGAGAATACTAGTTACGAGGAAAATGCAACGATAGCAAAACCAAACAGGAAACTTCGACGAAACTACAAATATTTGTCTCAAACATTAATGAACCGTCGCTAATCAACGAACGTACGTCTTTCACAAACAGAAAGCCTTACTCAATACCTGCTAGATATTTTAAAACGCTTTTACAATGTAGCTAAGTTATTCACGTCATAGCATTTGAGAGATGTTGTGGTCTGTTATCTGATTTGCGGGCGTGTCTGTGACTTATTGTCTTCAGACGCCATCTGATATTACAAAAGACTTGTCCGATCCTTTACAGAAATGGACAGGATCTTATTGCGAAACTTAATTATTCAAATTGCTGTTTTCAAAAGCTTAAAACACACAATAACATAACTATTATTAATTTATAGCTTCAAAAAATAATGATATGTACAAAAAGGATTGAGAAAAAATATGGTAGGTACGCTTGCTGCATAAATACATTTACGTAGGTACCTACATAAAGATGCATTCTAAATATTAAATACTTAGCTCTCAGGCTCAAATCTTGACCTTGTACCTTATATTTTTGCACCAGTGAACAGTAGTGCAAAAAAATATCAAAAGGAAATCAAATGATTCCGAGTATCAATTAGGTAGATTTTGCAAACAGGCAATTGCCATGCATGGAAATTCCCTTCTACGTCGTTGCAATATGGCAGCAAAATAAGCTTTTATTGCTCAAATGGCACTTACTGGAAACATATGATTGTAACTTGTCATTATGTGCACATTTCCCGACGCCACCTAACTACGACGCTAATGTTCCGTCCATCATTGACCACTTCCTA